>CM069449.1:51236765-51422220 GCA_035610835.1 Ophiura sarsii
GATTGAAATGCAACACAGGGAAGAGACGTGTTTGATACTTATTGTGATGTTACCATGGTAACTAGTAGTTTCTTTTCACTATCGCTTCGCGTTCGCTCAATTATTGTAATTACATGAATTGTTCTGGTCTAAATTATAAGAGCTTTATCGTATTGTTGTCTCAAATAGCTTCTTCGCCCAAAACCCCACACACAACTAGGCGTTTTAAGAGATTGAAACACTTACGAAAAGAGAAAACGATTGGCTACCCACACACATTTCCCCTTATCAATAACATGTTTATTTTTCCTAAAACAGTCACATTTCCCCAAAATGATGTTTTCATAAATGTGGTACATTTCAACGATACAGGGAAGTTATTGACGTGTGAATGGTGGACACTATTGCATGGAAACAATCAGTTGATTTTGTATTTCAAATAAAGACCAGCTAAAGAAAGAAAATACTTCTTTTAATTGAAAATGAAGACAATTGAAATGAATTTAAAAAAAAAAGCACTGGAGACATTTTTTTGTAACTCTCTTGCATAGGATTTTGAAAAGTGCCACTTTTTCTGAAACATCATTTTGGGGAGATGGGACTGTTTTGGAAAAAGAAAACATGATATGGCAAAGGAAAAACGTTTTATGGGTAGCCAAGCGCTTCCCCTTTCGTAATCGTTTCAATTCCTAAAACGTCTATTTGTGTGTGGAGTTAGGGGCCTTACTTTTTTTTAAACCTTTAGAATGCTCCTATTATCGGCGACATATATCATTAATTTCTTTTGTATAATTTAATGGACAAATGAGCACTACAGCGTGTCCAAAAAAACTGGGTTCAAAAGTTTACGAGCTTATAACGAAATAAGTAGGTATTATGGATAGTATATATTTAAGGATATCAAACAAAATATACCTGACCTTAATTGGGTAAATTTGGAGACCAATCCAATGTTAACTTTTTGAAATACAAAGATTTGAATAGAGCGTGGTCAGAACCCATTTGTCCCGATTTAAGGGCAGTGTCAACCCGGCACTTGTTTCAAAAATTGAATTTCATATTTCTCTATTATTTTATACTTTTATATGTATTCTATCATTACCATCATAAGTTACTAATCGGAAGCGATTATTTCCCGTTCTTTTGAGCGATTTAAAATTGTTGTTTTGGTAAGTTTGAGTCAGGAAAAGGTGCATGGTTGTTTGGCGGGAATTTAAGCGGAGTTCCGCGCTTTTCAAATGCTGCGGCAGCTGTTTGAGCATTGCGTCGCGCGCTGAATCTTCCCGTGCGTAATACTAGACGCGCCGCTTAATATCCGCGACGTAGACGCGAAAAACAAAAGAGCGCAAAACAATGTCTAAAAATGTAAACAAAGGCCAATCTTACGATCATTTAAATTTCAGTTTTCTTCCAATTTCTTCACATTGTGACAATATAAATTGAATCTGATAGTTTATTATGATTGTTCATAATAGTATACTCGCTTTTTAGGTCACACGCCCCTGTATTCCGTGAACATTTAGCTTTAAATGGTGGAAAATGTCAATATTTTGACTAAATCGCTGTTTTCTAGAAGTTCAAATTTGAAGGAATTTTACGATTTTTCAGACAGCATAACTAAAAAGATATCAAACTATCAGGTAAGATTTTACTACCATTGTGTAGAGGACTTTCAGCGCTAGGAGGCAATTTTTTATTTTTTCGATTATGGATTTTAAACTCGAGATATGCATCCAAAAAGTGCCAAAAATGTGATTTTAGAGATAAAAATCTCATTGTTGGCACTTTTTGGTCAATATTTTCAAAACTAAAAATTTTTAAGCAAAAAAAAAAAAGTGCTTCCTAGATAATTGACTTTAGATGATTTTGGTGAAATATTGAAATTTTTAATCAAAAACTGATTTTGTTAGGTTGTCTGAAAATTTTTGGCGCCAAAAAAGTGATTTTTGGGCAAAAATGTAGAAATCACTTTTTTGGGGGAAATTTAATACCAAATATAGATTCTCCGACTCATTTCATTTGAAAAATTGTATACTTTTATGTACATTACATTATTAGTTTAAAAGTTACAGTGCTTGATAAATTTCATATATTTAGGGTTGACACTTCCCTTAAGGAATAAACCATCCGTGCGTTGCATGAAACTGTGCGTTATGTGCAGTATTCCCGGCATGAGGTTTATTCTCCGAAAGAACTCGGACTATAACAAAGAACTTTTTTTTTTAATGTTTATGTAAATAATGAACCTGTATTATTGGTAAATGACCAAAATAAGTTTATTTACTGCCCAAGTCTTTTAGTGGAATCGCGGGCAATTTTGGCCATTACGTTTACTTGTCGGATACAAGCAAATCATGATGATATATTCTTCTTTAGGTTATGACACGTGATTATAGAAGGGGTGCTCATGTGAGAAGTCATCATAATCCAAAATGGCTGCACCCATAAAATGATGTGTTGCAATAGGCAATAAAATGTTGTTATCACTGTATAAATGCTGGAAGGATGTATTATATCAGTGGAATTATCTTACATGGATATGCTTTGTTGGTTATCAAAAGTTAATTTTTGAATCCAACATGGCGGCTACTGTGAAATTATGTATTACTAATACAACGATTTTATACGTGAAGTCCTAAAATAATAACGTTAGATATCTTTATTTTATTTTATTTTTATGTATATATAAGGCTAATGTAACATACAACCACAATATTAAAATATGGCCGCTATCCAAAATGGCCGCTGCAATGAATAACACTAATGCTTTGATGAAATGTGTTTTGAAATACAGTGTGAAACTTTCTATTCTCAACCTATAAATATGATGATTAATATGATTCGTTACCTGCTAGCTCAAAGTCATTACTGGATGAGCTGCTCCATGGGAATAATTTGGAGTAACAGCTCCTAACGGAATCACAGACATGCCTTTAATACGGTGTTCTAATTTTCCACCAAGACTAAGTTTAGCTATATGAGGCCACTACTTGGAACATCCACACAGGAAACCAGTGACATATAGCTCAATCTACCAGACTATGCGAATGTAAAATTGCTCTTAAAGTTCCGTCTGTTGCGGCACCAGAATACCAAATGACAGAATCATACCCGAACAATTCGGCAGATGCTTTGATTGAAGAACGACAGTAAACTAACATCGTATGCCTCGTGGACTGCACATCAGAGATGGCACTTGTGGCGAACAATGAGAGATCTCTAGATTCATCTGGGTGAACAGAGGGTCTCTCTTTTTCACTATCCCATTGATAGTCAATACTACGCCACTATAGTGAATAATCTTACTTTAACCAGACTTAACGTTACTGAAAAAACTGCGCGCAAGGTTTAAAATGACGCGAACAACATCTTGCTTAAAACAGCATTTTAAGTCTAAAAACACTAAATATGCAAATTAGCGGTCAAATATGTAAATGTTATCGCAAAACTTGGTTAAACTATTTACAAAAATCAATTATTTAATCCAAAAAAACACTTTCTGGTATATAAAAGGTTAATAATCAATTTAACTCACAATGTTATTTTCATTTGCCTCATAAAAACAATAAAATACATAAGAAATTGTACGCATGTATTACTATAGGAAAATATACGAGTTGTGTCAATTTTGCATACTTCAAAACACCAAGGACAGGCCCTATGACAATAGTACTTTAATGTAATGGACCTATTCGAACAATATACATTACAAAATATGATGCAAAATTAAGCGAGGAAGGCTTTGCAACACCAAGTAAGACTTGCAAATAAATATTGCCATATTCTTGTAATGCAATAGTGTTTCATTTGTTGTAGGAGATTTATGATAGATCTATTGAGTTATTTTATTGGTGGAAATATGCAACTTATTCGATTTACAGAATTGAAGCGGCAACGGCGTATTAATCGTAATATCTACCTAATGTAGTGAGCTATTGTGCAATTTTTTTGAAGTGGAATGATAAGGTCTACTGAAGTAAAATTTTATTTTTAAAATTCTGCAACTTATTAGATTACAGAATAAGCTTTAAAAACTCCATACATCATAACATCTCTAATATCTACTTAATGCAGGGCAGTTCCGTAATTAGGTAACCCAAATTGAAAAAATTGAAAAAATTGAAAATCGTCGAAATAACCTCATTTATGTCTCATATCAAAGGTTATAGGTTGTAGTTACATGATATAATTTGGAATTTGACCTATCATTCTCGGTTTGGCTGATTTTGAGGTTGTTGTGGACGTACAGGGCGTTTTTGAGTAGAGATCGCACCATTGAAGTGCAATTATTTCCATAAATGAACTAAGGCAAGTATTAAATTTTCAAAATATGGCAAGAAACAATGTTTTTTATAATAAAAAGGAAATTTAATACAGAAAATTACGAAAAATTGACTACTTAATTTAATTTTTTTTTGAATTATTGCAAATTTCGTCGCGGACGTACACGTCCCAAATCTGCCATTTTTAACCACCCTGTTCTATATTGTATTGTTGTTTGAATCCAATAAATTGTGCATATATTCCAAGCTGTTGATTGCTAGTATGTCTTTGAAACCTTCATCCGTCTGAATCTGTGTACATTGTTAATTAATGAGCTGCTGAAGTCGTGTCGGACGTACACATTGAATTAATTCACAGATGTACGTCCGCAACACTAATCTTGTACGTCCGCGACGGTGAAAATTGATCAATTTCAACATGAATTTGAAAGGTATGACTGTTTTCTTTATGTTTTTCCTACAGTTTGATCCCTCTTGCAAACAAATATATCTAAGTTTCAATCAGAGACCTGAACACTTCAGAGAATTTTGGATATGAATACAGGTATACTGAAAAAAACACTTTCTCTGCGTACGTCCGCGACGGAGGGTTTTCACACCATATCTCATTAACCGAAAATGGTACAGCAAAGACATTTTCAGGTTTTATACTCCTACTAGAGCTCCTTGAAACCCTAGTGTTAAAAATCAAGCAACTGGTATAGTTTAGATTTTGCAAGCCCTCAAAGTGTCTGAATTCTCTGAAATGTACGTCCGTAACTACGGAACTGCCCTGCAGTGAGCTATTGTGTGATTTTTGTATTGGAGTAAAATCTTATTTTGTAAATCTAACACTTATACTAGATTACAAAATTGAAGCGGTAGAAACATGCACCTAATGACATCTCCAATATCTACATAATACGGTGAGCCATTGTGCAATTTTTTGAAGAGGAATGATGAGTTAAGTAAAATCTTATTTTTAAAATTCTGAAACTTAATAGACGGTAGATGCATCATAACATCTCTAATATCTACCAAATGCATTGTGTGATTTTGTTTGAAGGGTAATGATACGGTCTGTTTGAAGTAAAATCTTATTTGTAAAGTCTCTAACTTATTAGATTACAGAATTAAAGCCTACTAGACACTCAATTACTAACTTGGATGGCTAGTAGACAACACTTATATTGTACTTGTTATAGTAGTTCCTTGTCTAGTTCACTATCTTCTTTATAGTTCTTTAACAAGTTTGTTTTTATATTTTGCCTATACCACTTCATTAAAGTCACTAAACACATGTCCAATAGATATGAAACATGGGGTCACTCATGTGTCACACAATTATTTTACTTTATAATGAAAAAAATACTGATTTGCATTTATTCAAAAAGGTGAAACCACCATGTCTTATGCACAAGAGTGTATCTTCAGTTTGATGAAGTCCAATGTTACAATGTATTCATGATGAGCTACACTATTAACACTAATCAAATATTGTTCAATGCATTTAAACATTTAATGTGCAATATATGGACGCCATTTTACATTTTAACCGCCACCTTAGGTTGCAACCATCTGCCAAATGAGCACCCCTTCCAAAATCAATTGTTTTGACCTAATGAAGATTTGTACAAACTTTGGTGCTTGTATCCGGTCTGTAAACGTAATTTCGTTAAGCGATTCCACTATTTAACTCATTGTGCGGGACCCGAGCGTAACGAGGGTATCCCACTAGTAATATTAAATATTGATATACATGTAGAAGAGCTATGCAGTAATAAAAGATAAAATGCCACGAATTTTTATATTAGAATAATTACAGAGTTTAACCAATTAAGTTTAGGTATATTTTGTTTAATGTCCCTAAATAAAAAAACCTCTCTATCTTTCCTACTTTTTTAGTTGTAAGCTCGCAAACTTTTGAACTCAGATTTTTGGGACACGCTGTATATGTATCTGAATAACCTTTAATGTGTGTTTGAACATCATGTTTAAATAAAACCCTGGAAGTACAAACTAATATGGGAGCATAGATCTAAGATATGGCCGTACCAATTATTATTGTCATTCTTTTATGTGCTACAAGATAATTACATACAATTTAGGATTATCTGAAATTAAAAAAGCAATGCAACATGAGAGCTAACACTCCAACAAAAATTAATTAACGATTTGTAGTTGATCAGTTCCAAATTGGCGAAGCCTCCTTACAGCAGCAAATGAATGCAGGAGGACGCGGGCGAGCATCAAGGCACTAACAAGCATATACTAATTACGAGGGTCATTCAATAAGTTCTACCTCCTACCTCATAACTTTATTATTATATGAGCCAGTCTCATTTAAATATCACACGATTGTAGCTTGGAACCTCAGCTACAAATCCAATGTTAATTGATCTGAGTACTAGTTGTACTTTTTCGGACATGCAGTGAAAACCAAATGATTTAGTGTGACGGAAACGGATGAAAAACAGCAAAATATCGCCGAAGTGCTTTTCAATTGGCCTATTGTAAGAGGCAAAACATACCTATCGGTCAATTGTAACCGTTCTAAATGTCAGATATCTCTTTAACAGACTGTAAACAATAAAGTTGACCGATTGATTTGGAAAAAATATGCCCTCTGATTAGCCAGATCCAGGTCAGAACAACCATTCAGTTTACCCCTTCCCTAGAGAACCCTGTAAAAGTCATATTTGACTTTCATGATAACTAAGCGATCTTCAATATATCGAACTATTTTAATAGTTCGATACTTTAAAAAGTCTGTCAAAGCGATAATTTTCTATCATTGACTACCTGATTGACTATTCTGAAGGTTGCACATAAGTAAAACTCATAAAGTGACTATTATGGTAAAGATTTAACATTCGAGGCATCATTGTGGCTTAAGTTGTAACAACGAAAATTTGACTGATGGCAGTATTCTGGTATGCCAATGGCCTAGCAATACATTTGAGTTGATAGTACACTATTTGCAATGCAAGCCTACAAGAGTTAATACTGTTTACAATCTTATCTATACATGACAATACTGTAATATATTCAGATATCATTCATTCATTTCCATTTTCTGTATTTAAATCATGCTCTTATATCTAACCATACAATACGAAAAAACACCCGAAAACATGTGTATATTTTTAAGGTAAATTTCTATGTCCGTTGTCCAACATCTCTCTCTGGCTTTAACCGCGTCATAACAAAAGTAAAACAGATATCAATTATCATTTACTACACATTTGTAGCTATGATTCAGAGCTATAATCATGACAAATGTCATGAGGTTGACATTAATATTGGCGATGTTATGAGGGAGGAGGTAGAACTTATTGAATGACCCTCGTACTTATGAGCGCACTGTGCATCATATGCGTGACGCGTGCGTGCGGCCAAAATCGCGTGCATGGCCATACTCGCGCGCGTACGCTTGGATTACGTTTGCGTGCGGAAAGATAAAAACCGAACATTTCTCGCAAATTTTGAACTGATTAAACTATAGTGCTATCTATTCTTATTATGATATTTGGAAATAAAAAATAATATTGCTAATCACATGATTGTAAATCCCGCGCAATCAATATTAAATTGCGGTATTCATTCAATCTGATTCCAGTTCGAGTCTCCCCTCGTAAATGGCGGATCCGTGCAAAGAGCGAATTACTTGATAGCTCTAGGCTTTTCTGAACTGCGTGTGTTTTATACTGCACGCCTCAGTAGGCCTTCATTCCGTGTAAGTCTAAATGGGGTGACTGCAATGTTTATCAACACACGCAATGGTCGAAGGGACTGGACTGTCGATATATGCTTGAGTGAACAGCACATGACCACAACACTGTCCGCTATGCCTTATTGCCCTTTATAATGCTTTGGCGCGAGTTTTAAAAGCACGGGTCCTAAACAATCCAGGATGCGCGCGCAAACCGCCAGACAAAGAACAATGGCAACTGCCGACGAATGCCCGGTGTGACGTCACCTGTCACCCCATCTCTGGAAGTACTTTCAGTAATGTGGCGCCATCTCGGCACACCACTTCACCTATCTAACGTGCAATTAGATATTGCCCGGAGTTCTGGTTTTACTTTTACTTTGGCACTGGCAACGATCATGCAGGAAACAATGCCAACATCTATTTATGTAACCCGTGACGCTATTTTGCACAACGGAATGAGACGTTATTCTTAATTGGTGCATTTACGTCGAAGAGGGTTACGTGAACTAAAAACGAGGCTAGCGATTTAGCCAAGACGAGAGTGCTGTAGTTTTTCAATGGGGTGAACTTTGCACTAAATCATAACAAATTCTTCATACTTCTGAGTTGTTCAATATTTGACCTTACACTGAAAGCCAAACTGGAGTCAAGTGACTCTTGAAATGGAGTAAATCGGCCATGACTCTCCAAAGGAGTCATCCTGACTCTTCAAAGGAGTCATCCTGACTCTCCAAAGGAGTCGTCTTGACTCCCCAAAGGAGTCGTCTTGACTCCCCAAAGGAGTCATTCTAGCCGTCGGAAAGAGTCATCGGCCATGACTCTCCAAAGGAGTCATCCTGACTCTTCAAAGGAGTCATCCTGACTCTTCAAAGGAGTCATCCTGATTCTCCAAAGGAGTCATCCTGATTCTCCAAAGGAGTCATCCTGACTCTCCAAAGGAGTCATCCTAGCCGTCGGAAAGAGTCATCGCCCATGACTCTCCAAAGGAGTCATTCTGACTCTCTTGGAGCTAATTTGCATATTTTACTTGGTCTTACATTAGCCGAGTAAAATGCGCAAATCGCTCATTAGCATAATTGCAATGGTACAAAAATTAGCACCGGTGCTTGTGTATACCATTTCAATTATGCTAATGAGCTAATTGCACCTTTTATTTATTAAAACCTATAAAAACCTATTAAAACCTATTCATACACTCTATGTAGTGTTGAACCAATCAGGAAGCAGGAATTACAAATACGCGGAGTGCATTGAAAGTGTCCACTGCACTCCGCGTGTGCGCCATTCAAATCACGCAGTGCGCGTTTTGTTTTGATTCGTTGTTCAAGATTCGCGGGTTCGCCGATTTTCACTGCGGGTGTTAGCAAACTTGTTAAAGTGTTTTTAGTCGCCATTTACATAGATCAAAATTATGCTTAAATTGTAAATTTTTATTTGTATAGTGTCGTGTATGAATTAGGTCAATGCATGCGTATGTTTTGTTTCTCGAAAAATTAGAAAAATCAATGCACTTGCGCAAATGTTGATATGCTCACAATAGCACTCCCCCTTCGGGGTCGTGCCATTATTCACACATCAACATCAGCGCGCGTGCATTGATTTGTCTAATTTCTCTCGAAATAACACATACGCATTTATTGACCTATAATTAATTATTTGAATTAAGTCGATACGTAAATTTAACACCGTTGAATGTATATTGATAATGATATATGCATATTTCTCACTGGTATTAAGGAAGGGAAGTGATTGCTCACTAAGTAAATGCAAATACATTGAGCAAGAACATGAACATCAAAGAGCCAATTACCCTAAACCCCCCCCCCCCCAGTTCTCAGTGTCTTATTCTTATTCCTACCTGGAGTCACGGTGACTCTATTTAGCCAGTTGGAGTCATTATTACTCTCGAAACGGAGTCCAGCCTACATGTGACTCTATGTCAATATTGACTCCATTTGAAGAGTCACAAGACTCCCTTGAAGAGTCATGCATCATGACTCTCCAAAGGAGTCAGTAAATGTTGACTCTCCAAGGGAGTCATGCGACTCTCCAAACAGAGTCAATATTGACATAGAGTCACATGTAGGCTGGACTCCCTTTATAGAGTAACCCTGACTCCAGTTTGGCTTTCATTGTACTACATTCGTGAAATAAACTTGAACGTATAAACTATTTATTTCCAAAGTTTGAAATGAAATATTTGATGGTAACACTATCTAGGAAAATGTAGAAGTTCACAGTTAATTATATTGCAGTAAAAGCTCACAGTTAATTATATTGCAGTAAAAACACGAGATTGTAACGTTTATCGGAGCACTAATTGCTCTGAGTATGCTCAGACGACGATGGCCACGCGAAACCTAAATTTTGAATTCGTATTGGAACAACACGTAATCGCGAATGTTAATCTTATCATTTTGAAAAAAAATTGCGAAATTTTAACCGTATGTACACGAATCTGGCCTTTATTAAGGTACATTTTTCTTTAAAACGGGCTTCTATAATGATATTCTTGGACAAATGCGCGCGAAGCGCGAGAAAATTTGCCATTTTTATACTAAATTGCCCATCATCAAACCGGGCAAGGGGCATTAAGTTGTCATTTAGATGGGAATTAAATAAATCCCTTAGATGTTCTCTTTCCTTTTCCCTTATATCTTCCTCTTCTCTCTTTCCTTTCTTTTCCTTTCCCTTTTCCTTCTCTTTTTCTCTTTCCTTTCTTTCCCTCTCCTTCCCCTTTTCCCTTTCCTTTCCCCTTTTCTCTTCTTCTCTTCCCTCCCTTCTTCCCTTTCCTTCGATTTTTTTTAGCCCGGTAGTTTGAGGTATTTTTTTATGACTAAACCATTTTGTAACTTTTAAAATTACATTTTTGAAATGTATCGGAGATATTTACCGGGGTTTGTAGATATTTTACCGAAATTAAGTAAAACAAAAGTCTAAAATACAATTTAATCGGTAAAAGGTGATTTCGCCCAACGTGTTAAGTAAGAATTATCGATATCATTGGTGAAAGTCGTAATCTTTCCCTAATCGCCGGGTAAAATCTCCTCGTGTAATTATACAAGATGGCGAGCGTTAGAGAAACACTCAGCCGGTCGCGAGTTCCTCTGGAATACATTGACAAATTTGAAGGTAAGGAAGTAGTATATCTTTCCACTTTTGGTAATGCCTTTATGTCCTTGTTTTCGTGATGTTATTGAAGTCATCTGAAAATCATAAGTTTTGAGAGATGCACAGAAAAAAGTGAAACATGTGTTGGCACCGAGCGTCGTCGGGGTCCTACACCGTGTATGCGTTGCGTTTGCATGCATCATAGCGGCTCATTTGTACATGCATGTGGCCATGTGAAACGTGATTAGGGCGTATGTAATATGTACATTGATTGATTGATTGATTGATTGATTGATTGATTGATTGATTGATTGATTGATTAATTGATTGATTGATTGATTGATTGATTGATTGATTGATTGATTGATTGATTGATTGATTGATTGATTGATTGATTGATTGATTGATTGATTGATTGATTGATTGATTGATTGATTGATTGATTGATTGATTGATTGATTGGTTGATTGATTGATTTTTAAAAAAAAGTATTTTTATTTTTTAGATGACATCAATAACATCATGAAAACAAGGACATAAAGGCATTACCAAAAGTGGAAAGATATACTACTTCCTTACCTTCAAAAACTCCCTTGAAATTACCTAAAACTTACACCCAAATTCAGTAAAAAATACCCAGCAATTGTGTAAACAATTGTCTAAAAAAATATCAAAATTCAGTCAAAAACACCCGGTGATTGTGTAAACAATTATCTTAAACTTACATGCAAATTCAGTAAAAAATACCCAGTCATTGTGTAAACAATCACCTTAAACCTACATTCAAATTCAGTAAAAAATACCTAGTCATTTTGTAAATATTTACTAAAAAATTAAGCAAAATTTCCCATAATGTTGTGGGTTTTTAACATAACATGTGGTAAAATATTACACAGCATTTACGTTAAAAAAATGCGTAACTAGTTAAGTAAAATTTATACCTAGCCACTGTGCAAAATAAATACCTAGTAAAATTGCATTTTTATGTAAAATTTTACCTAATTGTTTTGGTGTTCTATACGTGCTTCAAAATTATGTAAAATTTTACATAACTTAGGTAAAAATTTCTGTGAGTGATATCGCAGTGATTCAATGGTCGCATACAATATTACAGGCCCTAAGCTAAGTGTGCTGCCAGCACATACAAGCTGTCCCAAAATGATTAGTACCATCGATGCCCTAAGTTCTTTAAATTCAGGTCCGTTGTTTTTCCATCATATTTGACATACTGTACTCTTTCATTAACATTTAATATTATGCTTATCGGATTTATTTAACTTAGGTTACACTCAATTGTGTAAGACTAGGTGATTTCACCTTTTTGGCAAAGTGCAAAAAATGCGTGTGTGTTAAACGTTTTTGAAAGTAACAAAAATGATCTCTCAATCTCTTGTCTGCTATTATAAACTGCAATTCAACTGCTAAAGGGTTCAACAAAAGAAAGTATACCACTTTGTTTATGTAATTTTGAGTAACATTCCATTTTTTATTTACCAAACAGGCTAGATAGGCATTTAGATGAATCTTTTAGGCATAATTTGATACCAAATTTGCCCCTAACAACAAAGATAAACCACGATTAGCACCATTTAAAGAAAAAAAATCCCATTTTCAAAAGGCTCATTTCCAATACACAGCACGAGAAGAAAGGACCAATTGTTAACACACACAATGTCGTACGACCCAAAGCATTTGCGCTGTGCGATCGATAGCCCCGTCAATCCTGGCTGTATACACACACACAGAGACCCCAATTGGTCCTTTCTTCTCGTGCTGTGTATTGGAAATGAGACTTTTGAAAACGGGAATATTTTCTTTAAATGGTGCTAATCATGGTTTATCTTTGTTGTTAGGGGGCAAATTTGGTATTAAATTATGCCTAAAAGATTCATCTAAATGCCTATCTAGCCTGTTTGGTAACCAAAAATTGAATGTTACTGAAAATGACATTAACAAGTGATACTTTCTTTTGTTGAACCATTTATATAGGTTTTCCCAGTTAGTTTAACACTTTTTTCATTATATTTCATATCTCGTTAAGTTAGAATTCGTCCCCAAAATCTGACTTACGCATTTTGTTAGATAAATTTCGTCAATGAGCATTATATTTCAAAGTATGACCATTTAATTTAATTTATTGGTCATTTCTTTTCGTCAAGGAAGGATTGAATTCGTATCACCTGATGGGTAGCGGGTCTATGCACAAATATAATTCGTCTTTGTTCATTCTTTTTAATACTTTTATCACATATATTCGTCAGGTGTTAGAAGAATAGGCCTACATATCATTGCAGGTTAGATTAGAACCACCGACATGTGTTCGTTTGCCTTGTTGGTGATATAAATCATATGAAATAAAAGAAAAAAAGAACGAACGAACAAGAAAGAAAAAGAAAAAGAAAATATATATATATAAAACGTATAGGCCTATAGCTGGATTTTACATGCTTCTAGGCAGGACGTTTCCACATGGGACGAAATAAAGTGAACTGAATATGAAACTATTTGATCAAAGACGAAATAAATGTATACATTAGTAGGTTACCGCTGTATCAGACGAAATGGAAGTGTGTTAGGACGAAATAAAATGAACATTAAATGAAATTCATTGCGCAAAATATGAATATACTTGACCAAAGACGAAATTTACTTTAACAAATGCAACCTTCAAAATTTTAGGACGAATTCAAACTAAACGAGATATGAAATATAATGAAAAAAGTGTTAAACTAACTGGGAAAACCTATATTAAACTATTGTTTGTTACGGTTGTTCAAATCATTAATATTCTTAATTTTGATTCAATTTGAAGAGTAAAACCGGATCGTCACACATGAGTGATCACAAGATCTGTTTCTAAATGAGCTAGTTCTGAGGCTAAACTTGAGGACATCTAAATAGGTAAAAAAGTGGTCATGGGTCAATTAGCAGTGACTTAAACCTCTTATTCATATTGGGGTAGAGTGCCTTACAGAATTGGTAAAACTGAAATAGTCTCATACTTTTTAACTTCACCAAATTCATTCTCCAATGGGAAAATTAAATCTGAGCCACAGCTAATTCCCCATACCACTTCATTAGCTATTTAAAAGTCCCTGTCAAATAAAACAATGCATGAGGTCCAGTAGCGTATCCAGACCGGGGGGGGGGGGGGGGGGCAGAGAATTGGAAATTGCAGTTTTTCACGCCAGTATGGGAACACAATGACTCTAACCCCCCCCCTCCCCCCTGCTTGTCATTTTCTTACTCGACGGCAAATCAAAATCGAACTGGCGTTCACCGGGAAAAAATACCCTGACAAGTGACCCTGGCTACGCTACTGATGAGGTCACTCAAGTGTGACGAACTTTTTGTGCACTTCAAATTAAATTAAAATCAAGAATTGTTAACGATTTGAACAACCATAACAAACACCACTTTAATATAATCAATTAACAGTTCAATAGAAAGGAACAAAATGTTATATTAGTAGACAAGAGATTATTATTCGTTTATTTCAAACAAACTGTTTAAAACACAAATTTTGTGCACTTTGTCGAAAAGGTGAAATCACCATGTCTTTAATAAACTGCTCACAAAAAGTATCGAAACACTTAGAAATGATCCAATATATAACGGCTCGAAAGGGTATGCATTCATCGAAGCCAACAACCAAGTATACATAATTTTGTTCTGCGTATTTTGACACTTTTTGTGAGCAGTTTACATGGAGTGTATCTTCAGTTTGATAAATCCGATATTCATGATCTAAAATTCTGATAAAAGGGTCAGTGTGTCAAAGATGATGTAAAAAGAACAGACTTGTACCTATTGAGTTTGATGATAAAAAATAATTAATTAACTTTGGACATCGATGGTTACTAATCATTATGGGACAGCCTGTATGTGCAGCTGAGATTGGAAAATGTGCAGTTAGTTGAAATCCAAAAAAAATGCGCAGTTCAAATGTTGGCATACAAAGCACATAGCATTTGATTAATCAAAACTGATTTTGTTTAGACTGTGTCTATTCGATTCGTATCTGTTCATGCGTTAACGACTCTCGTGTGTATGTAAAACACAACAGTGTTGTGCTATTCATAGATTCGGCCATAATGTACACTGGCACTCATAAGTATTACCGCAGTGAACATTCCCTAGAAATTCCGTCTTCTATGAAAAAACTATTGATTTTTTTTTACTAGTAACAACAGTGTATGTCTGCATTACATAGTTGTTTTTCATAAATTCATGTTTGTTGTATGTTGCGTTCATCAGATTTTCGACTAAACCCTATAAATTGAGACCAGTCTAAAGCTACACAGTGAAATCAGGCGCCTGACACTGTATTGTTCGAATCGCCGAAAGCATAGACGGTCATGAATATACAATGAATAATCATATCAATGAATATACGTCATTTGTGAAGTCGAAAATGAAAAGTATCAGACCATAGTGGACACGAACGGCCGTAATCTTTGAATCTCCGTTGATTTCAATGTTATGTCGGAGTGTTTTACCTAATTTCATATACTGACACGACCTGAGTGATAATCAAACGGGGGGAGGGGGGGGGGGGGGGGGGGGGTGAGGTCAAACAATTTCGCACAGTCCAAAAAAAAATCGCACAGTGCCCCCCCCCCGCTGGCTACGCTACTGGTTTGGTATACCGATTGCAGTGATGCAGGTATAGAACTTGAGTCGGAATTTTAAAGTCTGGGAGGCACATGTTTTAAGGCATACCAAAATCAAACGTGGGAGGCACACCCACGTATGATTTTGGTAGAAGACCCCCCCCCCCCCCACGGGCTTTGGACAGCTGATTTGTGGCGCTCCAAAGACTAAATACTTTTTATTGGAAATTGAAACAGCGGTTTAAGCTATAACCATTATAGGCATCGGTTATTTATTTGAACCATGGATTGAACACTAAAACATGAAGCCAAAATGTTGACTAATTAGTTTATCGGCACGGAAAAGTTGAAAAATATTGATACAAATAGAGTGACGCGTACCTCTTGTATCAAGTACGTGATCAACAAGTCAATCATGAATCTATTCTGACCGGTGTGTCACATGAAGAGAATCACAGACTACATTTATGCACAAGATTCAAGAGTAGAAAAAATCGCTGCTATACCTGACATGATGGGTTTTTTAAAATTTAAACTGGGAGTGAAATGTGTTCGCATACAAATTGACGAAACTGTACGGCGCGGCGTACGGCATTCAGTGGCGGCCGGATCCTAATGTTCCCCCACCGAATGTAACCTATACAAATATTCGTATGTCTGGCATCGTCTGAAAATCGAAAAGACCCTCTACTGCCCTCTAACCTAGAAGGGGACTTCATTTTTTTTCTACGCATGCGTGCGATTGCTTTGGTTTGTCCACCAAAATCGTTGACAAATTCCTATTGAGTATGTACTGTTTTGCAAGTGACAGAACTTCTTGTGATGCGCTAATCAACAGTGTATCTGTCCCCCGGGCTTCAGAAAAGCCTTAGAAAAAGTTCCTCGGGGACTAAAGTTGTAGCCGACCGCGGAGTCATTGGTATCCCAGTATATGGTTTGAGGTCAAGCAGACCGACAATATTGATATTGATACATCCAAAAAAAAGTTTGATGTCATTTGGTTTTAATGATGTTCCCGGACTGGATGATACTAATAGGCCTACTTGAAAAAAATCATAATAAAACTTGTTAGCGCTTTACGAAACACCTCACCTGACCGCGGGGAGCATTTCTCTGACCGGCCCGGCCCTAAAAAATAACTTGGGGCCTAACAAATCTCTGATGTTAGTATAACCACTGAAGATCTCACATGTATGCCACATGTGGTGCGCTATGTACTAAGGACAGCACCCTTGAATTAAAAAAAATCTTGCCCACATAATGCCACATGTGACTCATGCGCTATCTACTAAAATAACATTATTATAGTAATGGCCACATTACCGTTATGCGCTATCTACTGACGATAGCGCGGCCACCGCGTACACATGCGCTAACTTAGCACACGTACATGCGGCCTCGTGTGACTGATGTGCCATGCGTATAGCACACATATTAATGCCACATGTGACTAGTACCGTGCCACCGTTATGCGCTTAATCTAGCACACTGACACTAATGCCACCGTGATGTGCCTATGCGCTATCTACTGAATGAGACAATTTGTACGCTCATGATTTCAGCTCTATAGAGACACTTTGTTTACAGTGGAAATATTGGCCATATTCAATGGTACATGATCCATTGATGTCAAACAGGAACTTCATTAAACCCTACTAAAAAAGAACAATCCACATACAATTTATACCAGGTGAATCCAATGGTAGGGCAATTCTAATCTTAGCCAGATAAACCACAGACATAGCAGGAGAAGTGATGACAGATATGTCTAGCCAACTGTCCTGAAGATATACACACTTACAAAATAAGTAGTTAAAAAGACCCCTTGTCAAGGTTCACCTATGCACCAACTTAAAAAATAAATATTTCAAAGTGACTCCTTGTCAGAGTTCAACTATGAAAAACCAACTGAAAAAGGATTAAATAAAATATGACACTTTTTCAGTTACTCATGGAACAACTTATATGGTCATATTATGGAACAATTTATATGGTCATTTAACCCTCTTTCAGTCAGTGCATCATTTTTTTTTACTACACATGTGACTAGCACTGCCACTGTTATACATGCGCTTAATCTAGCACACTGACATTAGTGCCACATGTGATACATGCGCTATCTACTGAATGAGACAATGTGTACATATCTTCAAAAGAAAGAACAACATCACTTGTTTCTGGGGTTCCGATTCCGAGTGCTGGCTATGTCGCCTCAGCCTACCATTGGACCAGACTTTCAGTTGACGTACGCATATGAGCATCGTTGAAGCAAATGTCCCCTGGTAACCTTTACTTCAGATCTTAAATAAAAATCTTGTTTTATTATACCGTCGGGAATCCACTTTACTCATGCGTGCCCGTAACAAAAGGTTTTCGCTCCCATATTCGTGGTTCAGATGAAGTCAATGCACGACCTTCAAGCAACCTTTGAATACAAGCGTTAAAAGAATGATCTATACACTGGCGGGTTATTTTCAAACGAGTGTCCATCAACATGTGTGTTGCACAGAGTAAGATATATTCTGGTGGTGTTGCTCTTTTTATATTCTGAAACAAACTTTAGCTCCCCATCGCCGATACGTGTACGTGTATTACCTCTAATCACCCTTCAGTGGTACAAGACTTGATCGAGTCTATCAATAGTTATCTGATTCCTAGTTCCACATAGATTTTGACATCAGTGCGTCTCCCAATTCGTTTATTAAAAAGCTAGCTAATCGTTTTGCTACAAGATCTGACTTTCCTGAGTGAAGTTGTATCAACGATTTTCTAGAAATTCATCGGTTGTACAGATTTCCAAAAGAGCCTCAAATTGGTATATCACTGGCAATGGTATTAAATTTAACGTTAGTAACGGTCCTGTCTTGTATACAAATAGCTACAAATAGTATATTAGCCTAGCTATAACAAACTAAACGTGATGTACACAAACTTGGGCTGACTGGTCAAATGGTTTTACAACAAGTTTTGCTATCATTATCAAACCGAACTCAAATTAAATCAAATTAAATCACTTATTTATCGCGCTAATATACATGTATACAAAACTGCAAAACGTGTTCAAATGTAACAGATATAGAACATGTTCTAAATCTGTTACATTTTGAACATGTTCTTGAACACCTGGAGAACACACCGTGAACATGTTCTGAACGCGTCATGTGTTCTGCACTTTTTGCAGTGATATAGTTTACGCATACAATTGTTTAGAAGTTAAATAAATCAAAGAGATAAATGATAGAAAAAACAACAACTATAAACGCATGGGCCTTTATAATTTACAAAAATTGACATAAAAATGATGCTACATTAATCCACCGTAAAGTTTAAAAAAACATTAAAAAAACATAGAATTCACGGATACACCGGGGATCGAACCCGTGTTGCCGTTTGCAAACCACATGGCCTACGATGCACGCCACAGAGATCGACGAGTGTGGTTGGAGATAGTTTAATTATTTAACCATTTATCCATTTATTTATAACGAACGGATTTTTATCGTGCCATTTTTGCCATTTTATACCATATTTGTATGTTACTCTCGCACAAAATGTGTTTATAATGTCCTTATTTTTGAAAGAACGGTAAAAAATGTTGACATTTTCGAACACAAAAAATTGCGTCATTTATACGGTCCACAATCATTGTTAGACTGGACGTTGTGTGACGTGTTGCATAATTCATGTATTCAAATTACTGCTTCGAATCGATCTGTTTTATGTACGCTTTTGTTATAGGCTACTTCTCGGTCGCTCATCGCCAACGCTGTGCATGAGAACAATAGAAAAGTCCCCTCCCAGGTTAGAGGGCGGTATTTGTGACCTCTCACAGCAGGGCATAGGGTCAAGGCAGGGTTAATCATATTAATGACAAATATGCAAATGAGCTAAGTGTCCCCTCCTATTATATATACTCCTTGGTGAAATCCCATAGACATTTGCCTCATTATATATTCATGAGCTCATTATCGCCATTATAACATTATGGGAAAATCCTCTCTTACCTATACCTTCTTTGTAAGAAGTCAGTGCTTTAACAATTAATTGCTAAATTCACAAATGCAATATCCTATAAAGGATGCCCAGTACTTATAAATGCCTAAAACATGGTAATTTGATGAGGAAGTAATTTGAATTTTCAAGAAAATCCTGAAATTTAAAAGACAATTTAAATATTTTGGTTTGAAAATCAGTGTTCGAAAATGCGACAGAGAACCACGCAGATTGTCTGTATTTTACGCGAGGCAGCACACAGGCCTACATGTAGCCGGTTTTAAAATTACCGCGACAATGATTTGCATTCATTCGGTCTCTCAGTTGTGCCATATTTATCATGTTTATGTGAAGCAACATAGCCCAACAGATTACATACACCACCGTACACTACCAAAACCCTATTGTATATTTCACGGACATAAATTATGCTAATGAGCTCATTAAATTACGTCACTCACATCATCGGGTTTTGCCGATGATTGAAATCCGTTGATTGAAATTCTAGGTCGAGTAAAATGATGTTCTTATTTGTTGTCTGTGAGCTTTTCTGATTTTTTTCCCGTATTGGAGTATTTTTTTATTGAAAATAGACAGTTCAAATTAAACGTTGGTTCCAAGTTCAAGTAACAGCACATGTATTAAAGGCGACAGCAAAGGCAATATGCAAGCAACATTTGAGAAAAAACGATGCCCGACTTTGCAAGAAAGTGTACGGGGAAGTGTACGGGTGAACATGACAAACCAAAACAGCCTAGTAATAATCACCTCCGTGGCGCAATTGGTTAGCGCGTTCGGCTGTTAACCGAAAGGTTGGTGGTTCGAGTCCAGCCGGGGGCGTTGTTACTTTTTGCATTTAATGCAGATCGACAAATCACAGTAAAAATATAATATTGACAAAATCACAGACCACTTACACAAAAATCGCATCTGCGCATGCTCCTGTCGTGATCGAAATCTACCACACAAGCAATGGGCGAGTTTTATAAGTGCCGTACTAGACGAACGCGTACTTATTGTCAGATATTGTGTTTATTGGGCGATATCTCTATCTTTCACATTATAACAGTCAACTCTCATTCATAAAAGAATGCTCTAAAAGGATAATCGATTCAAGTCTAACAAAAGAGTTGAACAAGTCAATTCAAAATAATGTATGCTGGATCATGCGATAACTAGACTTATTCGGTGATTGATATTTTCTAATAGCGTAGGTCAGGCTTGGTTGGTCTCAAATTTTTCTGAACGGACTTGACAAGCCGTCTCACTAAGGGGGTGTCACTACGTTGAACATTTTTCTGAATCCAAAAATACGAAGATTGCAATTAAACCAGACATATTCACCAGACGAGCTCAACATGCTCAATGGTGTGTAAAATGCATTGTGTGCTTGGTATAAATATCATGTGCATCAGTTCAAAGTGTTTATATAGCCCATGTTCTATCCACACATTTCAATATGACAGAATACCCCTGTATGTAACCACAGATAGTCAAAATTGTAATTGCTGCTGCAAGTTTTTAAAAAGAAAAATTGGCCCAGTACGCGACAGTTATCCTTCTACAACCAAAACTTTAATAAAGTTATGTCTCGAAATATTAGCTTTTCTGGAAGATTCCAGTAACCTTTTCAAAACATGAGCCGAGTTCTAGGTATTAATGAGTATTGGAAGTCCCTGGCATAATAACTATACGTGCTGAGATTGTATAAAATAATGTAAACTAATGATTTGTTGGAGATGATTTTCGCAAGTAAGGATATCTCATGACGTTACACGGCGATAATGAGCTCATGAATATATAATGAGTCAAATGTCTATGGGATTTCACTGTGTAGCTTTAGATTTGTCTCAGTTTATAGGGTTTTGTCGAAAATCTGATGAACATAACATACAACAAACATGAATTTATGAACTATATAATGCAGACATAAATAATAATAATAATAATAACACTAATCCTAATAATAATAATAATATAATAATAATAATAATAATAATAATAATAATAAAAATGGATTTACTATAGCGCCCAATGCAAGGAGCCTCTGGGCGCTTCACATAACTATATCACAAAAAGAAAACAACATAATCAACCTAAAAACCATAAAATATTATAAATAATGGCACATTATACAAGCAGGGAAAACACAACAATTGGTGCACCACGTCTCTCCTTGTATGCTTGCAATCGATGATTCAAGAGATGCAGACAGAAAAGAGATGTCTACACGTCAAGAACCATGATCGCAGATAGAAAAAGAGACGTGGGCTACATAAAAGAACATTTTGATATTACATCAAAACAACATTTTGATTTGATGTCATTACTAGTGAAAATCATCAATGGTTTGTTCATAGAAGATGGAATTTCTAGGATATATTCACTGCGGTAATACTTATGAGTGCCAGTGTATATTGGTTCGATTCGACGGTTGCTACGCAAATAATATTAATATTTTTTAAATTATGTTCGTAACAATATAGTCTTACGAGTTAAAAACACCCAATTAATTCAAGAAAAACAAATATTTACAATTTAAAAAGTTGAAGAGGTATTTGAATGCGGTTTTCTTTTTTCAATGTGATTTGATATTGTGTGTACCTTATTTGGAAATAAAGATTGTTTGGTAAAGTGTTTTTTGAAAATTGCTCGAAACATTTTTGTTCCAAAAGGCGCTAACTCCACTCGTTTCTGAAAATAAAGAAAGACATAGGAAATACAGTGAAAATCAAAAAATTAAATCAAACCTGTTTTTAAGCTTACACATATGGTATCTTTCATATGGCAGAAAATTAGCATAATCAAAGAAGTGCAACATCCTCAATTTAAAAACGTTGCTTTTCTCCTATTTCACTTTTAGTGAGTTGGCTCCTTTTAGAAACAAACTCTTCATACTGATATTTCCCCTTGATTTAAGTATAAATGGTTGAAAAGTTCGAACAGGGGGGAGTATGAGGTGGGATGTGCCCCTCTCACAATTAGATTTTGTTTCAATTTTTGAACCCATTTCATGCGATCTGGTGTATACTTTTTATAGCGTGCGACTTTCTAATAAATAATCATTAGTTAATTTTCACGCTTCTCATCTCATCAATGTCATAATATTATCGCTGTACAAACGGTACCGCGTATATAAGACCACAACAGAAAATAGGACTTTCTAAACTTATTTTGTGTCACGCGACTTTTAAGTTCTGTTTATTTTTTAAGTCGGCATGTGACACGGTTTAAAAAATGCGACACACCAGTGGCGTAGCTAGGTTTTTCATATGGGGGGCGGCAAGAAATGAAAGTGAACCGACAAGTTTGTTTTTACAAAAGAAATGCGCGCGCGAAAATGTTGACTTTTATTTTTGCTATGATTGAGTTGGATCTAAACAAGCTTGTACCCAAAAATATTGCATTTTGTGGACACATGCAAGCGTAACGCGCGAACAATTCCATCTGTGTACTTTTTACCATCATAATTCCATGATTCCTCTTGTCAAATGAACCGACAGTACCCGTGCTCTTTCCCCCTTCACTTCCTCCTTTCTCTCCCCTCTGCCCCTTTCTCCTTTTTAAAAATTTGTTTACAAAATTTACCGGGGGGAACGGGCCCCTGTGGCCCCTGGATCCGCTACTGACTTATCTTGATTTTGTGAATACTTGTGCATAATGCGCGCACTTTTGAACGCTGGATTTTGAACTCATTATTAAGTAGAATCGGTGCTGCGTAAATATCTTCAATTTATTAATTAAGCAAAGGGTTTAAGCCAGGGTTTCCAAATGTGTAGGGAATACAATGTTCTAGTGATCAAACGATCACTAAGACAAACATATTGCTGCTCAAAACCGACTTCGAAAATATTAAAAAGCGTAATGTCACATCATCAATGAACCCCGGGACGCGATATTCTTTTACCGTAAACAACATTTGGATTGAAACTGATATACATGTATGTATACAAGTGTTTTGCAGTCCAAATGTCCAAAAGTCCAAGTCTATCTAGTTTGTTTGGTCAAAATATAATCGGAAGTTACTCTAAAGGACCTAAACAAAGTGTATGACTTTCTTTTGTTGAGCACTTTTTTACGGAATGAAGCTAATGTTTTAACAATGGTTACTGGTTCGAATCCCGATATCGTAGAATGTTATTATATTTTAAGTTCAATGTTGTTTCCAAAAATGGGGGGGGGGGCATGGGGTGACAGCTTATCGTTGCCTAAAAATGTGTGCAGCTGAGATTTTTGTTTCAACTTTAGGCCCTGCAATATTATTATATGATGGTGTGTCTAAGAGTATTGAACATCAAATGTGCATCTAACCGAGCCGGAAACAAGAATTTAGATAGACCCTTTAGTCATATCGGTAGAAACAACAGGAACGATTCAAAATGATTTCGGCTTCGTTCAATGTTCAGGTAGTTGCAGAAGTCGAATGTTGTGGGTGAATCTCGTTTGGTTTCCATCGACCACAAGAGAGTATCTTCTTGTAAGCATCCCTGAAATTCTGATTCATCACCCCGTACAATATCGGGTTTATGACGCTACTCATGTGAGCCATCAGACCTGCTATGATATAGACTGGTGTCGGCAATCTGTCGGCAAAATCGATCAGTAGTAAAAGTGTGTAAATTGACCAGCAAGAAACGTACGCGATGAAGATAGAGAAGAGCATCTTAAGAAGTTTCACATCTTTGTTGCTAACTGCCGTCGAGTGAAGTCGATGAGAGTTTGGCGCCATATTTTTCAACCGGTTCGAACTTCTGCGCAGCGTCAGATAAACGCGCGTGTAGCACAGGATTATGCAGAGAACTGGTGTCGATATGAAGATCAAAACGGTAAACAGGACGTGTCCGTAGTCTGCTGTTCGATCGTAAGTGCAACCCATCATTTTAGAGTCAAAATGATGTCCACCCCATCCAAGATAATTCGACAGATCGGCGACGACGCACAAACACCAGATTACAATTGCGATTGTTATTGTTTTCGTCCATGTAAATATTTTATTATAGATATGATTTTTGCAAATATACACGTACCGATTAATTGCGATAGCCCCGATAGTCCACAAAGAACACGTACAGCTGATGACACAAACGCTGGCAACGGCGGCACATAAACCAGGCCACTTTTCATAAAGTTTCTTTCTTTGGCCGAAAATTCCTCCGACGGCAACGGGCTCCACAAATGCCGTGATGCTTAGGTCTGCTAACGCTAAAGACAATGTAAACACGTTTGTTGTCGTGCGCAGTTTTCGTATAGATAAGACCGTAAGAATCACCAAAACGTTACCAATATTTCCGATAACAGAAAACATCAATCTATCAAGACCAAACCATATGAGGAAATGTTCTGGCACGTCGTACTCTGACAGCATCAATAATGAATGGTTGCTGTCGAACATTGTCAATCAAATGAATCTGAAGTGTTTGAATAAAAACGAATTAAGTCTGCTACTGGCGGTATTACTATTTTTCTTCTGATCTCCGAAATGTTACAGAATGTTAGTAACTGTACATATTACTTCTATAATACTCAATGAGCGGCTATCATGTCTATCAGAATTTATATAGAGATATTTTCCATTTTTTATTGGCATCAAGGAATGGAGAGAAGTATATTTGATACTGATGTTGACATGGACGTTGAGAATTACATACTTTGAGCATTGTTGTTCACCGAGAATCATAAAATGATAGATCGTCGTATTCCGGTACGTCGGAGAAAAGTATGTAGTTAATAATATCGCCTGCTTCACACAGGTATGGAATAAATGAAGCGGAGCTTTGATTACTGAATTGTCATGATAACCATGTACCAATGTATTCGATTTTAATATGCAAGTGTATCACTCAGTGTATCGTCATTGATTGTGTACCCGTTTTCACCATTCTGTTGCAGTTGTACGCTGTTTACAAGAAAAGAGCGAGAGATAGACATCGTAATCATAATGGTTGTTGTCTCTGCAGCTTAGCTCAGCTGTTTACTACTATTTTCACTTATAAAACCCACGCCGCGATCGTGCTTTCTTCCAAAACCAGTTACTCGAGCAATTTAGCTTTGTGTACTCTTTTCACCATTCTGTCGCAGTTGCATATGTACGCTGTTTACAAGAACAGGGCGAGAGATACACATCGTAATGGTTGTTGTCTCTACAGCTTTAGCTCAGCTGCTTACTACTATTTTCACTAATATGAAACCCACGCCGCGACCGTGCTTTCTTCCAAAACCAGCTACTCGAGCAATTTATCTTCCTCAAGACGATAAAGGGCTGCTTTTATTTGAGCGCTTCTCCCGAATGCCGTTAAGTTAAAGGGACATTAAAATTTTCAACACCACTTAAATGTTTAAACATTTACTTTAGAATTCAAGATGAACATTAAAAATTGCCATTATTGTTGTTTCTACTAACAAAAACACATCAAAACTTGATTAAAACAATATCATCGCTATTTATTGAAAAACGCCCTCTATGCAAATATGGTTCGCGCTATGTATCACGCGTACTGCAGGGGGATACTGCCGGACGTAAAATGCTCGTCGCGGCTGTACGAGCATTTTTGAATCATACATGTAATACAATTATAAAAATATACTAATCCCAGTTTTTATCATAATTGAGGGCGCAGCCTCCAACACATCTCTTAGTGCCCCTTTAACGTTTTTATTTTCCTGGTTTTAGTGTAGTTTTCGTCCCAAAATGTCTTCATTAAATAATATTTAAGCTAATAACATAAGAGAAGTTTTACTTCCATTAGTTCATATTAGAATCAAGGTCTGTTTTTTATCATCCGCTAACTGGTGGTGTATTGGCTATTCCACTTGTAACCCATACTCCCAGGAAGGATATATAATGGGAGGGGAAATTCGAATTGCAAAAATGAAGCCTCCTATATATATGGGCGTGAGTACACGAAATGTGACTCGTGAAATGAGGGCGCTATCTTGCAACGCTATGATTGACAGTAGGGGGGGGGGGGGGGGGGGGTACCGCGCCATTTTGCGATATTTTGCGAAACCGAACGTGGTTATCACGTGATACGTATCGTTGAAAAAATAATTTACACTGTTTTAACGAAATGCACTATGGGATTGTGTTACCAGCCTGAAATCAAAGAGGTCGCAAACTTGCTTACAATTGTATATTATTATTAGCCTACCTATAACAAGCTAAAAGTGACATCTCTGAATGTATAAACAAAGTGTGCAAATGAGAAATTGTTGGGCACACTGGTTAAATGGTTTTACAACAAGTTTTGCTATCATTATCAAACTGAACTCAAGTTAAACCACTTATTTATCGAGCAATAATATAATAGTTTACGCATTTTAATTGTTTAGATACAAAGTTAAATAAATCAAGAGGTAAATGATAGATAAATTAATAAAAAGAAAAGTATAAACGCATGTGCGGCCTTGATAATTTATAAAAAATTGACATAACAATGATGTTACATTAATCCACTATCAAGTTTAAAAAATAGAAAATAAAAGGATATCAAGGAATATACGGGAATCGAACCCGTGATTGCCGATTCCCAACGACATGGGCAACGTATGCACGCCACAGAGATAGACGAGTATAATTGTGATAGTTTTATTATTTAACCATATCCATTTATTTATAACGAACGGATTTTTATTGTGCCATTTTTGCCAAATTTGTGTGTTTCTCTCGCACAAAATGTGTTTGTAATGTGATTATACTCCTTGTTTTTGAAAGAACGGTAAAAAACGTTGACATTTTCGAACACAAGAAATGGCGTCATTTATACAGTCCACAATCATTGGTAGTTTGGTAATCCATTAAATTCTGGCACAAATCAATACTGGCTAAATAATCCACAAATCAGATGCATGCATATTCTGTGCAAATTAAAAAAAAGTTCTCGAACCCACTCTAGATGGTTCATTAGCATGATAAGATATAGAATTGGTATTAGTGTGTGCGTTGATGTTACTCTATTGTTACTGTGTGAATGACCATTGTACATACTACAAAATAGATTGCCTTGCTTAATAGGTTACAATTTTTCTCATCTTTTCAGGATTTTATCTTTATCGGTTGTACTTTACATTGAAATAGAAATTGGTCATGCTTCAGTGATTTAACAAGGATTTAAACCCTCATCAAAAAGTGTCCTAATTTTGTTGATACACCCTGTATATACATCCTCTCAAAACATGTATTCGATGTCTTTTGGTGGTAATGAACACTGATGAAGTGTTGCCTGGAAACGCATAAACACAAACTGACACGCTTCATTATTCCAAAATATCCCTAGTAGTTGTCCATTTTCAAAACTTCTTTGATTAGAAAAGGTTACTGGATAGGATTGAATTAAAGGCCTTTAAATAATGTTATCACCACCATGACCACCGTTCTTCTTCGAAACTAATTTGAAACAGCGCAATTCTAGAATTTCAGATGTTCCAAAATATAATGAGTTTTATAGGAACGTAAAGTGCCAACACTTTGAAGATCATGGCCTGGATTTCTTGACGTTCAATATCTGGATGTTCAGTACCTAAGCTGAGTTCTATCGAAATAAAACCTTTCATGTCGTGTCGGTTGAGATTAGCACTGTCGGTCATTTGACATGAAGAATCATGGAATTATGACGGTCAAAAGTATGAAGATAGCAATTAATCGCCATGAAGCTCATTTAAAGCCAAAACTTACTTCAATCATGGCAAAAGTAGTGCAAATGCCAAACAGCCAAAAAGTTTCGCACGCTATGCGTGCATATGTTTCCCTCAATATGAAAAACATAGACACGTTACTGTACACGCATATATTACTAGACAATATTTGGATCATGTATCATGTAAATGTATAATAAAACATGTGTTTCTGATATTAACTTGTTTTATTATTATCTTTTAAGTTCAATGTTGTTTCCAAAAATGATGTGGGGGGGGGGGGCATGGGGTGACAGCTTATCGTTGCCTAAAAATGTGTGCAGCTGAGATTTTCCTTATTTTAGGCCCTGCAATATTATCATATGATGGTATGTCTAAGAGTATTGAACATAAAATGTGCATCTAACCGAGCCGGAAACTAATAATTTAAATATAGGCCCTTAGTTATATATCGGTAGAAACATAACAGTAACGATACAAAATGATTTGCTTCGTTGGTCCTCGTTCAATGTTCAGGTAGTCATAGAAGTCGAATGTTGTGGGTGAATCTCGTTTGGTTTCCATCGACCACAAGAGAGTATCTTCTTGTAAGCATCCCTGAAATTCTGATTCATCACCCCGTACAATATCGGGTTTATGACGCTACTCATGTGAGCCATCAGACCTGCTATGATATAGACTGGTGTCGGCCCTCTGTCGGCAAAGTCGATCAGTAGTAGAAGTGTGTACAATGACCAGCAAGAAACGTACGCGATGAAGATAGAGAAGAGCATCGTAAGAAGTTTCACATCTTTGTTGCTAACTGCCGTCGAGTGAAGTCGATGAGAGTTTGGCGCCATATTTCTCAACCGGTTAGAACTTCTGCGCAGCGTCAGATAAACCCGCGTGTAGCACAGGATTATGCAGAGAACTGGTGTTAATATGAAGATCAAAACGGTAAACAGGACGTGTCCGTAGTCTGCTGTTCGATCGTAAGTGCAACCTATCATTTTAGAGTCAAAATGATGTCCACCCCATCCAAGATAATTCGACAGATCGGCGACGACGCACAAACACCAGATTACAATTGCGATTGTTATTGTTTTCGTCCATGTGAAAATTTTGTTATAGAGTTGATTTTTGCAAATAAAGACGTACCGATTAATTGCGATTGCGCCGATAGTCCACAAAGAACAAGGTAAGCTGGTGACACAAACGCTGGCAACTGCGGTACAAAAACCAAGACACCCATCATAAAACTTTCTGCGCCGCGAGTAGGCTCGCGAGTTATGTGCTGCAATTAATATCTCTTTATTGTTATCATAATATGTATGCTTCATCCTCCGATAATACAAAACTATTCATGCGAAATATATATCTCCTATATAAATCAACATTTACAAGATTGTTGTATTGTATAACAAATGAGTCAGATATTATAGAAAATCAAATTCTATTCAAACGCTTGAGAGCGTATTATTGCATTACAAGAGGATTTCATCATTATTTGCGGGAAAATAGTCAACTAAGTCAGACAATTATATAAACATTATGTTCAAATGCAAACCATTATTGCGACAAATCTACAGATATGTGTACATTTATTGTTGAGTTAAAATACTTGTGTGGCCTAAAAGTTTGTGAAAATTAACGTTGAACTTTTTTTTTAATACAAAATCGGATTGAACCATTAAATGACGGATTGCCAAAAGTAAATTGTTTTTACCATCTACAAAATGATTTCTGTAATATGGATTCAACTGATCTGTTTTTGACTTATCATGTTTATCAGTTTAAACCAACGGAGTTTTGTTTGATTCAAGGGAGCAGTTCCATTTGTACGCGATAAAAATTGCGAGAATGTTCCGGGCCCCGATGAGTTTTTTATCAGGCCCCGATGAGATTTTTAGCGCGTACAGTTGCGAGTAGCAAAGGATTATTTATCGAGTAGCGTATTACCGCTTGTTTAATATAACGAAAGATAAGTGGTCGGTATGTAAATAGAGCTTCGGGTTATTTATTCTAGTTGTAAGGTACAAATTCAGCATTTCATGTGTTTAGAGATAATGTTATTGATTATGGATGTTTAACGTAAATTGTATTATCCTCGTGTATTTGCTAAACAATGTCCCGCTCTATTTGCTAAACATACCCCAGGGTATGGCAGAGGCCTCGTATCGGGCCCCGATGTCTATTTTATCGGGGCTTGATGACTATTTTATCGCGTATCAACTTGAAAAACATCGGGTCCAAAACATATCAGGCCCCGATACAGTCGCGATAAATTTATCGTGTACAAATGGAACTGTTCCCTAAAACACATCAAGGAAGGCGATTCCGTCACCAGTCACACCACCCATGCCACCTCCAAGACGAATGGTAACATCACTTGTACGCTCTAGCTCATGGTTTGAGCACTACAGACACTCTGTTTATAGTAGAATCTAAGAGGCCATGTTCCCACTCTAGTCCATCCATATACAAATGGCGGACATTTGTGGGGGGGGGGGGGGATGCACAGGCGCGGATCCAGTCAAGTTTAAGGGGGGAGGGGGCAACAACAAATAAAATTGAGCTGGTACTATCAAGCGGTGCGCAGCACTGCCCTCGACAGGGGGTGTCTGAAGAGGGATGTGCCCCCCTCAGAAGTAGATATTTTTCAATTTTAGAACTCATTTGGTGCAATCTGGTGTATACTTTTGACCAATATTGTATTGAAAAGCCATCACTTCATTTTCAATAAATATTTGTGTGTTGGCAGGGGATTGTTCCCCTTGCCCACCTATTGGCCTTCTCTCAGTTACGCATCTAGCGAAGTGCCCTTACGACTTTTAACATGTAACGGATTATTTTCACGAAAACGAATTGTCCAATTCTTAGCAAACTTAAAAATATCATAATTTGTCCTCAAAAAAGATTAAATCACACTAACATCAAAAGAATTTGTCAAACAACAATGGAGTTACATACACTTTCAACATGCCCCCTCCAGAGTCTTTTGGCCGACAGCCCTCCATTTTTGGTCGATTTTAATTTTGAAAAAAAGGTGTCAAAATGCTCAGGAGATCACACTGCATCAAACAAATGATAAGCATCGTCATTGAATGATTTTGTTATCTGAGATAGTCTCAGGTTATATATTCTAGCTGAGTTTGTTGGGAAATATCCCTTTACACATAACAAAGCCCTCAAATGTAATATTTAGCAGGTGCAAAGTACAGCTATACATGATTAAGCAGACTATCTGAGTAGTGTACAGTGGCGGATCCAGGATTAAAATTTACGGGGGGCTGAAACCCAAAAAATCGTAAAAGGTCCCCAATTTGTTGCCGTCAGCTCGTGAAATTCTGCTAAGTGGGGGGGGGGGGGGGGGGGGGGGGGGGGGGGGGGGGGGGGGGGGGGGGTGTACCAACGGAACCTCCTATGTCTCTGAAAAAGGTAAAGTGGTACACAAACAAGGTATATTGTCAAATTTTACGGGCGCGCGTACACGTTAAAGGTATATTGAACAATTTTACGGGGGGCGCCCGCCCCCTCCGCCCCCCCCCCTGTATCCGCCACTGGACTGTAGTATGTCCCTTTCTATGTAGTTTGAGGAGCCGAATACTGAGGAGCAAAGAAGTACAGTGGCGGATCCAGGAAAATGTTAGGCCCAAAAAAATGAAATTTTGCCGGTACCATCCAAGCGGTGCGCAGCACCGCCCTCCGAGCTATGCTCGGACAGGGGGGTGTCTGAGGGGGGATGTGCCGCCCTCAGAAGTTGATTTTTTTTTCAATTTTCGAACTCATTTGGTGCGATCTGGTGTATACTTTTGACCAACATTTTATCAAAAAGTCACCTCTTCATTTCCAATATTTTTTTTTATATCAATGCACGGAAGAAGTTGAGCACATTATACTGATATATTTTTGATTTAAGTATAGATGATTTGAAAGCTCGAACAGGGGGGAGTCTGAGGGGGGATGTGCCCCCTCAGAAGTAGAAAACTTTTAAATTTTCGAACTCATTTGGTACGATCTGGTGTATACTTTTGACCAACATTTTATCGAAAAGCCACCTCTTCATTTCCAATAAATATTTTGTTTTTTATCAATGCACGGAAGAAGTTGAGCACATTATACTGATATATTTTTGATTTAAGTATAGATGATTTAAAAGCTCGAACAGGGGGAGTCTGAGGGGTGATGTGCCCCCCCCCCTCTCTCTCTCTCTCTCTCTCTTACTAGCTTCTTCCTTCTTCCTCTCTTTTTTTCTTCTTTTTTTTTTCTTCCTTTTTTTTTGGTAGGGGGGGGGGGGCGGGCCCGTCGTATATATACTATATTATAGTATTTCTTAAAGAATATAACACAACCTTCCTTGCGCCTTTGATCTGTCTGCTTCACTAATGCAGCCATCGAGAGTACTACAATTATAGTTCTATTGTTAACGCCAGATAAGTAGAGAGGTTTCTAGTTAATCACCGATCTTTTTCCGATGCTTTTAACAATAGAACGAAATACCGTTGGAAAAGCGCTTTTAAATCGCTAGAAAAATGCTTTAAAAGCACTGAGAGTTTGGATATGGACCCTAAGTGATTTGAATTGGTCGAATTTGCAAGAACGACGAAGGAACATCCGTCTATCAATGTGCCCCCCTCAGAAGTAGATTTTTTCAATTTTCGAACTCATTTGGTGCGATCTGGTGTATACTTTTGACCAACATTTTATCGAAAAGCCACCTCTTCATTTCCAATAAATATTTTGTTTTTTTTATCAATGCAAGAAAGAAGTAGAGCATACTGATTTTTTCTTAATTTAAGTATAGATTGTTTAAAAAAGCTCGAACAGGGGGAGTCTGAGGGGTGATGTGCCCCCCTCCTCTCGCTCTCTCTTACTAGCTTCTTCCTCTCTTTCTTTGGTGGGGGGGGGGGGGGGGGGGCACGACCCCCCCCCCCCACTGTATCCGCGCCTGAAGAAGTATGTCATAATCATGATAATATAGGGCCATAGGCCATATTTATAGAATGATTCAGCCTAGGATTTACCGAGGTTGCGTAATAATTGATTGCACAATCTTCTTAGCTTTGTGTTGTCTCTAATTTGAAAGTTGGGGGCGCACGTAGATTATGAATATCTTAAGCATTACTGCGCATTCTACGCATTCAACGACCATTTGTATGGTAATGTGTGTGTGCCTTATGTAAATAACGGCCAAAATGAGTTTGCTGTACTTTTATATTGTTGTAATTATGGTGTTATTATAGAATGTTAAATGTTTCTATCAATAGATGTATATGAAATTAATAAAGTTTGTTGTTGAACCCATTGTTGTTCTTTATTTCGCGTCTCTGTATTATATATTGATGTACTTTCTTCCTACATTCTTACGTCAGAAAGTGCATTTCTTTTCTATTTTGCCCTATGTAAACAAAAATAAATAAGAAAAAACACCATTGCTTTTGATTAACGATTGGAAAGCGTCGGATGCACGTAACCTTGTCGATTTATTTATTCAAATACTATGACAAACTCACGTATGATTCCAATTGAAATCATAATAACATACTACGTAACCGTATATTATCAGAATCTTATTCGATTCATTCAAATAACAATCCATGTAGCAAAAATACGTCCGCGCAATAAAAGCGCCAAATCACAAACCTAAATGTAAAGAAAGGCTATATGCCGCGAGGGATGTGGAAGGTAACATGTTGGTGCGAGCGTCCGTTAAGAGTTAAGAGTTCCTTGTAGGCTTTCAGTCTTCCATCTACCGTGCTTGGAAATTATATAGGAAGGCGGGAACTTGGAGGTTGCAAGCTGCTGTTGCGCCGCCCGACCCAGTGGCGGCACCAGCCTCATATTTTTTTTTTTTTTTTTTTTTGGGGGGGGGACAAGATACGCAAATCTGATACAGAGGCTGTCGGTTGACCGTGACGAGAAAGGAGAGTTTGTAGAATGTCCGGTGTGATCGGGTCCTTGCGAATCGCTCAAGTTACAACTCATGAATATCATTTACTCATCGTGCGGGACCCGAGCGTAACGAGGGTATCCCACTAGTAATATTAAATATTGATATAGAAGAGCTATGCAGTAATAAAAGATAAAATGCCACGAATTCAGACATGCTGAAAATATGAGCGCATTCAAGTAAAGCTCAATGGATTTCGACAGACACCACCTGAGACTTATGGAAATGACTGTACGAGTCTAGGGAAAACAAAATATATATCGTAACAGACGAACAATAGATTGAAATGCAACACAGGGAAGAGACGTGTTTTGATACTTATTGTGATGTTACCATGGTAACTAGTAGTTTCTTTTCACTATCGCTTCGCGTTCGCTCAATTATTGTAATTACATGAATTGTTCTGGTCTAAATTATAAGAGCTTTTATCGTATTGTTGTCTCAAATAGCTTCTTCGCCCAAAACCCCACACACAATTAGGCGTTTTAAGAGATTGAAACACTTACGAAAAGAGAAAACGATTGGCTACCCACACACATTTTCCCCTTATCAATAACATGTTTATTTTTCCTAAAACAGTCACATTTCCCCAAAATGATGTTTTCATAAATGTCGTACATTTCAACGATACAGGGAAGTTATTGACGTGTGAATGGTGGACACTATTGCATGGAAAAAAAATCAGTTGATTTTTTATTTCAAATAAGGACCAGCTAAAGAAAGAAAATACTTCTTTTAATTGAAAATGAAGACAATTGAAATGAATTTAAAAAAAAGCAATGGAGACATTTTTTTGTAACTTTGTTGCATAGGATTTTGAAAAGTGCCACTTTTTCTGAAACATCATTTTGGGGAGATGGGACTGTTTTGGAAAAAGAAAACATGATATGGCAAAGGAAAAACGTTCTATGGGTAGCCAAGCGCTTCCCCTTTCGTAATCGTTTCAATTCTCAAAACGTCTATTTGTGTGTGGAGTTAGGGGCCTTACTTTTTTTAAAACCTTTAGAATGCTCCTATTATCGGCGACATATATCAGTAATTTCTTTTGTATAATTTAATGGACAAATGAGCACTACAGCGTGTCCCAACAAACTGGGTTCAAAAGTTTACGAGCTTATAAAGAAATAAGTAGGTATTATGGATAGTATATATTTAAGGATATCAAACAAAATATACCTGACATTAATTGGGTAAATTTGGAGACCAATCCAATGTTAACTTTTTGAAATACAAAGATTTGAATAGAGCGTGGTCAGAACCCATTTGTCCCGATTTAAGGAATAAACCATCCGTGCGTTGCATGAAACTGTGCGTTATGTGCAGTATTCCCGGCATGGGGTTTATTCTCCGAAAGAACTTAACAAGAACTCGGACTATAACAAAGAACTTTTTTTTTTAATGTTTATGTAAATAATGAACCTGTATTATTGGTAAATGACCAAAATAAGTTTATTTACTGCCCAAGTCTTTGTAAAGAATGAATGCAAAGGCAAAACATTGACGAAGTCACAACAATGTGCAATGGCAACACATCGGGGTGTTCCTTGAAAAGTGGGACAAATGGGTTTTGACCACGCTCTATTAAAATATTTGTATTTCAAAAGTTTATATTAGAATAATTACAGAGTTTAACCAATTAAGTTTAGGTATATTTTGTTTAATGTCCCTAAATAAAAAAAACCCTCTCTATCTTTCCTACTTTAGTTGTAAGCTCGCAAACTTTTGAACCCAGTTTTTTGGGACACGCTGTATATGTATCTGAATAACCTTTAATGTGTGTTTGAACATCATGTTTAAATAAAACCCTGGAAGTACAAACTAATATGGGAGCATAGATCTAAGATATGGCCGTACCAATTATCATTGTCATTCCATTATGTGCTACAAGATAATTACATACAATTTAGGATTATCTGAAATTAAAAAAAGCAATGCAACATGAGAGCTAACACGCCAACAAAAATTAATTAACGATTTGTAGTTGATCAGTTCCAAATTGGCGAAGCCTCCTTACAGCAGCGAATGAATGCAGGAGGACGCGGGCGAGCATCAAGGCACTAACAAGCATATACTAATTACGAGGGTCATTCAATAAGTTCTACCTCCTACCTCATAACTTTATTATTATATGAGCCAGTCTCATTTAAATATCACACGATTTTAAGGTTGGTGACTGCGTACGGACTATTCTAAGGTTCTTGTTTGAAATCGCTGACTTTGTTTTGGTACCAAGGGATTGCCCCGAGGGGGCGGCACGCCCCCGAGGGGTAATCCCGAGGTACCAAAACAAAGTCAGCGATTTCAAACAAGAACCTTAGAATAGTCCGTACAAAGTCACCAATCTTATTCATAACTGTCATTTAATGCTGATTAGCATCCAAATTGTAAATAATAAGTTATTCTAAAGGTTTATATTTTGACTTTGGAGTTCGTATTTTTGTGTCATTTCCTCCTGAGGTAAATAAACACCACCCCATTGAATAATGGATCAATCTAGGGGGTTCCCCACTTATTGACCAATAGCAGAGAAGCTTTTATAAACATGATAAAGAACGATTACGAGATAGACCAATCACAGTTCTGCAGACTGCAACTATTCGGGGGCCACAAATTACAATCACAGAAAATAAATAAACAAACAACAGAAGTGTCAAGTTCATTCCCGATCCTGTAAAGAATTCAGAAGCAGGAAACATCAATTTTGCCGATTGGATATAATATTATATGAAATATGACTTCATACCCTGGACGAATATTTCGTCTCAGATCTACCGTACGAATAAGTTTATGAAGCTATTTTTTGTAAGCTTATTTCATCATTGAAAAAGTCAACGCAAATGATGTCTCATAATCATGGATCCATGGATCAAAGTCGGATCACTTCAACAACCTTCTTATGTTTATGGTCAATTGATGGGGAAATATAATCAAAATCGCAGCTAAATCGTGTTGTACGATTCCATTCTTTGTATTACCTGCTTGTAGAGACGACGTTATTCGGCATGTTCGGTGAGTAAATCATGAAATGATTGATGGCCGCCTAGACCTACATTGATATTGATGACTCAATCATGTGAGTCTTTTTGACAAACAAAAGTATGTTGTCTTGCCCTAGTATTAGTTGCAGTGTTAGTGTCTGTTTGTCAAGTTTTGACAAAAATTAAATGGATTGTCATGTGTCGTAGACGGGATGGCTATTATTATAGGCCTAGCTAGGAGTAGGCTCGTACGTCGTAGGCCTATAAATTAATGTAGCCTAACATTTTGTTAATCTTGTCAGTTTCGGTTTTACAACAAAAATGGATGATGCCTGATTTCGATTTGAATACGTTTCTTGAATTGAAACATTATAAAGTCACCTTTGTCTGATGAGACATATCCCTGCCCTGTTTTTATCAGGTTTTTTTTTTGCGTGCCAGTCAAATTCTTATTCTAGTTTGTTAGCCCTGTATCTGTAATCAGATTTCAATTTCACCGATGCTTGATTATTGATACGGCCGTGTTTGCCGGTGACAAACACACAACGTTATGAGCGGTGTTTAGCCTACAATCGCTTGACACATGACATACATTGTAGGCCTACGTCGTCGTCACTTGCGGTGTCATAGGTCCATGAAGAGTGAACATGGTGAAGCTTACAAAATTTCACCGAGTCTGCTGAGGGACGTCCGGGGGGGGGGGGGGGGGGGGGGGGGGACGTCCAGTTACCAGTATCTGTAGGGCAGGCTAGCCGCTGCGATGGCGGTACAAACAAACGCCCGTTTTTCAAAACCATGCAGACCAAATTTGCCGTTCATCATTGAGATTTTACAACGATATAAAAATGGTGTTTTGGTGTGTTTTCATGTAGTATTTATTGTTGAAAGTACCGCCGCCGCGAGTAGTCGTGTCATGTGTATCCATGTTCAGGGCCCACTCAAGCAAACATCTGCCTCTTGTTACCATACGACGTCACTCAAAACGCCCCGCCCCCAGGTCATTGATGCGCGTACAAGTGAATTTTAGAGGTCTTGGCAATATATCAATAACCCGCGTTGTGCGTTCGCGTTTCAATATAACGATCAATTTGAGTGGAAGCGCGATGGTACGCACATATTCAAAAGTTATGAATGTAGCTTGGAACCTCAGCTACAAATCCAATGTTAATTGATCTGAGTACTAGTTGTACTTTTTCGGACATGCAGTGAAAACCAAATGATTTAGTGTGACGGAAACGGATGAAAAACAGCAAAATATCGCCGAAGTGCTTTTCAATTGGCCTATTGTAAGAGGCAAAACATACCTATCGGTCAATTGTAACCGTTCTAAATGTCAGATATCTCTTTAACAGACTATAAACAATAAAGTTGACCGATTGGTTTGGAAAAAATATGCCCTCTGATTAGCCAGATCCAGGTCAGAACAACCATTCAGTTTACCCCTTCCCTAGAGAACCCTGTAAAAGTCATGTTTGACTTTCATAACTAAGCGATCTTCAATATATCGAACTATTCATAACTTTTGAAAATGTGCGTACCACCGCGCTTCCACTCAAATTGATCGTTACATGGAAACGCGAACGCACAGCGCAGGTTATTGATATATTGCCAAGACCTCCAAAATGTACTTGTACGCGCATCAATGACCTGGGGGCGGGGCGTTTTGTGTGACGTTGTGCATGGTAACAATAGGCAGATGTTTGCGAGTGGGGCCCTGAATATGGATACACGCGGCACGACTACTCGCGGCTGTACTTTCAACAATATTTTACTACATTGAAAACACAACAAAACACCATTTTTATATCGTTGTAAAATGTCAATGATGAACGGCAAATTTGGTCTGCATGATTTGAATAACTGGCGTGTGTTTGTACCACCAGCGCGGTGGCTAGCCTGCCCTACAGATACTGACTGGTAACTGGACGTCCCTCAGCAGCGAGCGCAGACTCGGTGAAATTTTGTAAGCTTCATCATGGACCCCAAATGACACAAGTGACGAGCGAGGACGTACAATGTATGTCACAGCGATTGTAAGCTAAACATCGCTCTGACGTTGCGTGTCTGTCTCAGTCTCACCGGCAAACACGGCCGTATCAAGCATCAGTGAAATAAATCTGATTACAGGGCTAACAAACTAGTATAAAATTTGACTGGGGGCGCAAAAAACCCCATGATAAACAGCCTAGTACAGAACAGGAATCTGTCTCATCAAAGGTGACTTTATAAATGTTTCAATTCAAGAAACGTATTCAAAATCGAAGTCGGGCGTCATCCATTTTTGTTGTAAAACCGAAACTGACAAGATTAAAAAATGTTAGGCTAAATTAACTAGTTATAGGCCTACGTACGAGCCTACTCCTAGCTAGGCCTATGATAGCCATCCTGTCTACGACACATGACAACCCATTTAATTTTTGTCAAAGCTTGACAAACACTACCACACTGACACTGCAACTATAATAATAATTAGGGCAAGACAACATACTTTTGTTTGTCAAAAAGACTCACGATGTAGGTCTAGCCATCAATCATTACTCACCGAATACGTCGTCTCTAAACAAGCAGACAAAGAATGGAATCGTACAACACGATTTAGCTGCGATTTTGATTATATTTCCCCATCAATTGATCATAAAGATAAGAAGGTTGTTGAAGTGATTCGACTTTGATCCATGGATCCATGATTATGATGAGACATCATGATCCCGACTGGACTGTCGATATATGCTTGAGTGAACAGCACATGACCACAACACTGTCCGCTATGCCTTATTGCCCTTTATAATGCTTTGGCGCGAGTTTTAAAAGCACGGGTCCTAAACAATCCAGGATGCGCGCGCAAACCGCCGGACAAAGAACAATGGCAACTGCCGACGAATGCCCGGTGTGACGTAACCAGTCACCCCATCTCTGGAAGTACTTTCAGTAATGGGGCGCCATCTCAGCACACCAGTTCACCTTAACCTGCAATTAGATATTGCCCGGAGTTCTGGTTTTACTTTTACTTTGGCACTGGCAACGATCATGCAGGAAACAATGCCAACATCTATTTTATGTAACCCGTGACGCTATTTTGCACAACGGAATGAGACGTTATTCTTAATTGGTGCATTTACGTCGAAGAGGGTTACGTGAACTAAAAACGAGGCTAGCGATTTAGCCAAGACGAGAGTGCTGTAGTTTTTCAATGGGGTGAACTTTGCACTAAATCATAACAAATTCTTCATACTTCTGAGTTGTTCAATATTTGACCTTACACTGAAAGCCAAACTGGAGTCAAGTGACTCTTGAAATGGAGTAAATCGGCCATGACTCTCCAAAGGAGTCATCCTGACTCTTCAAAGGAGTCATCCTGACTCTCCAAAGGAGTCGTCCTGACTCCCCAAAGGAGTCATTCTAGCCGTCGGAAAGAGTCATCGGCCATGACTCTCCAAAGGAGTCATCCTGACTCTTCAAAGGAGTCATCCTGACTCTTCAAAGGAGTCATCCTGATTCTCCAAAGGAGTCATCCTGACTCTCCAAAGGAGTCATCCTAGCCGTCGGAAAGAGTCATCGCCCATGACTCTCCAAAGGAGTCATTCTGACTCTCTGGAGCTAATTTGCATATTTTACTTGGTCTTACATTAGCCGAGTAAAATGCGCAAATCGCTCATTAGCATAATTGCGATGGTACAAAAATTAGCACCGGTGCTTGTGTATACCATTTCAATTATGCTAATGAGCTAATTTGCACCTTTTATTTATTAAAACCTATTAAAACCTATTAATTTATTTGAATTAAGTCGATACGTAAATTTAACACCGTTGAATGTATATTGATAATGATATATGCATATTTCTCACTGGTATTAAGGAAGGGAAGTGATTGCTCACTAAGTAAATGCAAATACATTGAGCAAGAACATAAACATCAAAGAGCCAATTACCCTAAAGCCCCCCCCCCCCAGTTCTCAGTGTCTTATTCTTATTCCTACCTGGAGTCACGGTGACTCTATTTAGCCAGTTGGAGTCATTATTACTCTCGAAACGGAGTCCAGCCTACATGTGACTCTATGTCAATATTGACTCCATTTGAAGAGTCACAAGACTCCCTTTAAGAGTCATGCATCATGACTCTCCAAAGGAGTCAGTAAATGTTGACTCTCCAAGGGCGTCATGCGACTCTCCAAACAGAGTCAATATTGACATAGAGTCACATGTAGGCTGGACTCCCTTTATAGAGTAACCCTGACTCCAGTTTGGCTTTCATTGTACTACATTCGTGAAATAAACTTGAACGTATAAACTATTTATTTCCAAAGTTTGAAATGAAATATTTGATGGTATCACTATCTAGGAAAATGTAGAAGTTCACAGTTAATTATATTGCAGTAAAAGCTCACAGTTAATTATATTGCAGTAAAAACACGAGATTGTAACGTTTATCGGAGCACTAATTGCTCTGAGTATGCTCAGACGACGATGGCCACGCGAAACCTAAGTTTTGAATTCGTATTGGAACAACACGTAATCGCGAATGTTAATCTTATCATTTTGAAAAAAAATTGCGAAATTTTAACCGTATGCAGGGGCGGATACAGGATGGTAGCACCCCGGGGTGCTGTGAAAAGACGATCCCCCCAAAAATGAAATTGATCAGGTACCATCCAAGCCCTCCGAGCTATGCTCTCTTATCTTTCCTTTTTTGTCTCCTTTCCTTTTTCCCCTTTCCTTTTTCTTTCTCCCCCTTTTTTTCTTTTTTTCTTCTTCATACCCCGGGGTGCTGCAGCCACCGCAGCACCCCCCCTGGATCCGCCCCTGACCGTATGTACACGAATCTGGCCTTTATTAAGGTACATTTTTCTTTAAAACGGGCTTCTATAATGATATTCTTGGACAAATGCGCGCGAAGCGCGAGAAAATTTGCCATTTTTATACTAAATTGCCCATCATCAAACCGGGCAAGGGGCATTAAGTTGTCATTTAGATGGGAATTAAATAAATCCCTTAGATGTTCTCTTTCCTTTTCCCTTATATCTTCCTCTTCTCTCTTTCCTTTCTTTTCCTTTCCCTTTTCCTTCTCTTTTTCTCTTTCCTTTCTTTCCCTCTCCTTCCCCTTTTCCCTTTCCTTTCCCCTTTTCTCTTCCTCTCTTCCCTCTCTTCTTCCCTTTCCTTCGATTTTTTTTAGCCCGGTAGTTTGAGGTATTTTTTATTACTAAACCATTTTGTAACTTTTAAAATTACATTTTTGAAATGTATCGGAGATATTTACCGGGGTTTGTAGATATTTTACCGAAATTAAGTAAAACAAAAGTCTAAAATACAATTTAATCGGTAAAAGGTGATTTCGCCCAACGTGTTAAGTAAGAATTATCGATATGATTGGTGAAAGTCGTAATCTTTCCCTAATCGCCGGGTAAAATCTCCTCGTGTAATTATACAAGATGGCGAGCGTTAGAGAAACACTCAGCCTGTCGCGAGTTCCTCCGGAATACATTGACAAATTTGAAGGTAAGGAAGTAGTATATCTTTCCACTTTTGGTAATGCCTTTATGTCCTTGTTTTCGTGAAGTTATTGAAGTCATCTGAAAATCACAAGTTTTGAGAGATTCACAGAAAAAAGTGAAACATGTGTTGGCACCGAGCGTCGTCGGGGTCCTACACCGTGTATGCGTTGCGTTTGCATGCATCATAGCGGCTCATTTGTACATGCATGTGGCCATGTGAAACGTGATTAGGGCGTATGTAATATGTACATAGGTCAAAATGCAACGATGCAAGGTTATTGATTGATTGATTGATTGATTGATTGATTGATTGATTGATTGATTGATTGATTGATTGATTGATTGATTGATTGATTGATTGATTGATTGATTGATTGATTGATTGATTGATTGATTGATTGATTGATGGATGGATGGATGGATGGATGGATGGATGGATGGATGGATGGATGGATGGATGGATGGATGGATGGATGGATGGATGGATGGATGGATGGATGGATGGATGGATGGATGGATGGATGGATGGATGGATGGATGGATGGATGGATGGATGGATGGATTGATTGATTGATTGATTGATTGATTGATTGATTGATTGATTGATTGATTGATTGATTGATTGATTGATTGATTGATTGATTGATTGATTGATTGATTGATTTTATTTTTTAGATGACTTCAATAACATCATGAAAACAAGGACATAAAGGCATTACCAAGTGGAAAGATATACTACTTCCTTACCTTCAAAAACTCCCTTGAAATTACATAAAACTTACATCCAAATTCAGTAAAAAATACCCAGCAATTGTGTAAACAATTGTCTAAAAAATATATCCAAATTCAGTCAAAAACACCTGGTGATTGTGTAAACAATTATCTTAAACTTACATGCAAATTCAGTAAAAAATACCCAGTCATTGTGTAAACAATCACCTTAAACCTACATTCAAATTCAGTAAAAAATACCTAGTCATTTTGTAAATATTTACTGAAAAATTAAGCAAAATTTCCCATAATGTTGTGGGTTTTTAACATAACATGTGGTAAAATATTACACAGCATTTACGTTAAAAAAATGCGTAACTAGTTAAGTAAAATTTATACCTAGCCACTGTGCAAAATAAATACCTAGTAAAATTGCATTTTTATACATAATAGTTTGGTTTTTTTTACCAAACAGAGTTTATGTAAAATTTTACCTAATTGTTTTGGTGTTCTATACGTGCTTCAAAATTATGTAAAATTTTACATAACTTAGGTAAAAATTTCAGTGAGTGATATCGCAGTGATTCAATGGTCGCATACAATATTACAGGCCCTAAGCTAAGTGTGCTGCCAGCACATACAAGCTGTCCCAAAATGATTAGTACCATCGATGCCCTAAGTTCTTTAAATTCAGGTCCGTTGTTTTTCCATCATATTTGACATACTGTACTCTTTCATTAACATTTAATATTATGCTTATCGGATTTATTTAACTTAGGTTACACTCAATTGTGTAAGACTAGGTGATTTCACCTTTTTGGCAAAGTGCAAAAAATGTGTGTGTGTTAAACGTTTTTGAAAGTAACAAAAATGATCTCTCAATCTCTTGTCTGCTATTATAAACTGCAATTCAACTGCTAAAGGGTTCAACAAAAGAAAGTATACCACTTTGTTTATGTAATTTTGAGTAACATTCCATTTTTTATTTACCAAACAGGCTAGATAGGCATTTAGATGAATCTTTTAGGCATAATTTGATACCAAATTTGCCCCTAACAACAAAGATAAACCACGATTAGCACCATTTAAAGAAACAAAATCCCATTTTCAAAAGTCTCATTTCCAATACACAGCACGAGAAGAAAGGACCAATTGTTAACACACACAATGTCGTACGACCCAAAGCATTTGCGCTGTGCGATCGATAGCCCCGTCAATCCTGGCTGTATACACACACACAGAGACCCCAATTGGTCCTTTCTTCTCGTGCTGTGTATTGGAAATGAGACTTTTGAAAACGGGAATATTTTCTTTAAATGGTGCTAATCATGGTTTATCTTTGTTGTTAGGGGGCAAATTTGGTATTAAATTATGCCTAAAAGATTCATCTAAATGCCTATCTAGCCTGTTTGGTAACCAAAAATTGAATGTTACTGAAAATGACATTAACAAGTGATACTTTCTTTTGTTGAACCATTTATATTAAACTATTGTTTGTTACGTTTGTTCAAATCATTAATATTCTTAATTTTGATTCAATTTGAAGAGTAAAACCGGATCGTCACACATGAGTGATCACAAGATCTGTTTCTAAATGAGCTAGTTCTGAGGCTAAACTTGAGGACATCTAAATAGGTAAAAAAGTGGTCATGGGTCAATTAGCAGTGACTTAAACCTCTTATTCATATTGGGGTAGAGTGCCTTACAGAATTGGTAAAACTGAAATAGTCTCATACTTTTTAACACCAAATTCATTCTCCAATGGGAAAATTAAATCTGAGCCACAGCTAATTCCCCATACCACTTCATTAGCTATTTAAAAGTCCCTGTCAAATAAAACAATGCATGAGGTCCAGTAGCGTATCCAGACCGGGGGGGGCAGAGAATTGGAAATTGCAGTTTTTCACGCCAGTATGGGAACACAATGATTCTAACCCCCCTCCAGTTGTTTGTCATTTTCTTACTCGACGGCAAATCAAAATCGAACTGGCGTTCACCGGGAAAAAATACCCTGACAAGTGACCCTGGCTACGCTACTGATGAGGTCACTCAAGTGTGACGAACTTTTTGTGCACTTCAAATTAAATTAAGATGAAGAATTGTTAACGATTTGAACAACCATAACAAACACCACTTTAATATAATCAATTAACAGTTCAATAGAAAGGAACAAAATGTTATATTAGTAGACAAGAGATTATTATTCGTTTCTTTCAAACAAACTGTTTAAAACACAAATTTTGTGCACTTTGTCGAAAAGGTGAAATCACCATGTCTTTAATAAACTGCTCACAAAAAGTATCGAAACACTTAGAAATGATCCAATATATAACGGCTCGAAAGGGTATGCATTAATCGAAGCCAACAACCAAGTACATAATTTTGTTCTGCGTATTTTGACACTTTTTGTGAGCAGTTTACATGGAGTGTATCTTCAGTTTGATAAATCCGATATTCATGATCTAAAATTCTGATAAAAGGGTCAGTGTGTCAAAGATGATGTAAAAAGAACAGACTTGTACCTATTGAGTTTGATGATAAAAAATAATTAATTAACTTTGGACATCGATGGTTACTAATCATTATGGGACAGCCTGTATGTGCAGCTGAGATTGGAAAATGTGCAGTTAGTTGAAATCCAAAAAAAATGCGCAGTTCAAATGTTGGCATACAAAGCACATAGCATTTGATTAATCAAAACTGATTTTGTTTAGACTGTCTATTCGATTCGTATCTGTTCATGCGTTAACGACTCTCGTGTGTATTATATAGTCTATGTAAAACACAACAGTGTTGTGCTTTTCATAGATTCGGCCATAATGTACACGGGCACTCATAAGTATTACCGCAGTGAACATTCCCTAGAAATTCCGTCTTCTATGAAAAAACTATTGATTTTTTTTACTAGTAACAACAGTGTATGTCTGCATTACATAGTTGTTCTTCATAAATTCATGTTTGTTGTATGTTGCGTTCATCAGATTTTCGACTAAACCCTATAAATTGAGACCAGTCTAAAGCTACACAGTGAAATCCCATAGACATTTGCCTCATTATATATTCATGAGCTCATTATCGCCATTGTAACGTTATGGGAAATCCTCTCTTACCTATACCAAGGAGTATATATAATAGGAGGGGACACTTAGCTCATTTGCATATTTGCTCATTAATATGATTAACCCCGCGAACCCAGTCAAAGGTCGCAGATAACGCCCTCTGGAGAGTCAAGGGGACTTTCTTTTGTTCTCTAACGACAGCGTTGGGACAGCGCATGAAGTTTCTTGTACAGAGTTGGCGATGAGCGATTGAGAAGTATAACAAAAGCATACATAAACAGATCGTAACATGAATAATGCAATGCAACAGGTCACACAACGTTCAGTCGAGCGACCGTATAAACAGTATACAAGATGCCATTTATTGTGTTCGAAATGTCAACGCCTTTACCATTCTTTCCAAAATAAGGAGTATAATCACATTACAAACACATTTTGTGCGAGAGTAACATATAAATATGGTTTAAAATGTCCAAAATGGCACGATAAAAATCCGTTCGTTATAAATAAAAGAATCAATGGTTAAATAATAAAACTGACACAATTACACTCGTCGATCTCTGTGGCGTGCACACGTTGGCCGTATCGTTTGCAATCGGCAATCACGGGTTCGAATCTCCGTGTATTCGTTGTTGTTTTCTATTTTTTTGTTTTTTTAAAAATAAAAAAAACTTGATTGTGGATGTATGTAACATCATTTTTATGTCAATTTTTATAATTTATAAAGGCCGCCAATGCTTTTATATTTTTTTTCTATTCTTTTTTAATCTATTTTTCTATCTATCATTTATCTCTGGATTTATTTAACTTTATAATCTAAACAAATTAAAATGCGTAAACAATATACTATTGCTCGATAAATAAGTGATTGAAGTTGAGTTCACTTTGATAACGATAACATACCAGTGTGCCCAACCATTTCTCCTTTGCACACTTTGTTTAAAATACATTCAGAGATGTCATTTTTATAGCTTGTTATAGCTAGGCTAATATACAACTGTAAGCTATTTGGATACACAAAGCAAACACATTTCCAAAACAGGCCATAGCCAATCGTACAATGAGAAAGGAGACCGTTTATACCCAGGGCCGTCAGAAGGGGGGGGGGGGGGGGGTGCGTTGGGTGCGGACGCGCCCCCCCCCCCCTTGAAAATCTCTTTTTCTTTTATTTTTTTTTAAAGGTAAAAATTGCGTTTTTCTTAGTTTCAAATTTCAATGATAGTAAAACTACTCATAAAACATTGACTACAGTGCTTTTTGGACTGCGAAATTTTGTGTCCGTGCGAAATTTTTTGACTTCACCCCCCCCCCCGCCCCCCCCCCCCCCCCCCCCCCACACTTACGTGAAATTCACGAGGTGACTGACTTGGAAAAATGTTGGGGCAACCTTTTACGAAAAAAAACCCTAGCTACGCCACTGCTTCCGGTAAAAAATCGTGAAAACGCACCCCCCTTGGGCAAAGTTGCTGACGGCCCTGATACCAATGTTAAATCTACCATGATTACCATTTTTTTTAAACCTGTACAACCGATGAATTTCTAGAAAATCTTTGGTACAACTTTATTTCAAGAAAGTTAGTCCTTGTACCAAATGTAGCTAGCTTTAATAAACGAATTGGGAGACGCAATATTCATGTCGAAATATATGTTGAAAGGCAATCAGACAACTATTGATAGACGCGATCAAGTCTTGTACCTTTGAAGGGTGATTACGGGCACGTATGAGTAAAGTGGATTCCCTCTATAATGAACCAAAATTTTAATTTCAGTGCCAAAGATCTTGAAAAAGGTTACAGGGGACATTCTCGCTTCGACGATGCTCCTATGCGTAGGTCAACTGAAAGCCCGGTCCGATGGTAGACTCCGAATCTCCAGAATCTTAGGAGATATGTACACATTTTCTCATAATACTTGATACTGCTACGCTTCCAATCATTAGATGGTTATAGCATATGCACGGCGCAAAGTGCACGGTGTCTCATTTAGGCCCACAGGCCGGGCGGGCTTGTGAGTGCTCAGAACCGGGACTATTAACAATACACTCAATTTAAAAAAAAATCAAAACACCGGATTCTACTGTCGCTCTGTTATGGTCGTATAGTCGGCCCCCGGATTCCACCGTCACTCTGTTGCAAGTAAGTGTAGGCCTTATATTCGCCACAACATGTGGGCACTACCGTATAGTTTTATTGACTGTACATCATGCCTTTCGTCGGTATACAACTCGGACTTTTTACTGTCTGATAAGTCCACCCCTCCCCCTCCCTATGGCCCTGTTTAAAGCTGGCTACGCCAGGATTCGCGCATGTTGGATGTGCCGGCCCGCCGCGCGCCAGTCGGGTCCGCATTGCGGCCGCGTTATTAGTCACTCTCGATCATAGTTCGGCGTGGCCCCTCGCTACACGGCTCGATCCTCATGGCGGCAAGTTATTATCACATCAAACCACTTCTGGATGTTATCATCAATCAATGCATTGTCGGCTGCTTTAGTCAAAATTAAATATTATATACCAAGGGATATACAACTGTCACTGGATATACCCACTTTGCCTATCTGTGATATACCATTGAACCGTCAACGCCTGAATCTTTTCCGTGAACTTTTCCTGATTGGGCTTTTCCACCCCCAAACTGGCCGGAGCCCGGGTGTTAGATCTACGGTTGATTAGCGCATTACAAGAAGTTGTGTCACTTGCCATGCAGCACATACTCATTAGGCATTTGTCCAAAATTTTTGTGGACAAATCCAAAGCGATCGGACGCATGCGTAGAAAAAAATGTTGTCCCCTTGACTCTCCAGAGGGCCTTTTCGATATTCAGACGATGGCGGACATAGGTTCGTGTGACGAATATTCTAGGTGAAATTCGATGTGGGAACGCTCGGACTGTAGGGAACGATGATATTTCTGACTTTAACAGCGCCTGGGCATCGTTCGGGGACCGTTTGATTATCACTCAGGTCGTGTCAGTATGAAATTAGGTAAAACACTCCGACATAAAATGGAAATCCACGGAGATTCAAAGATTACGGCCGTTCGTGTCCACTATGGTCTGGTACTTTTCATTTTCGACTTCACAAATGACGTATATTCATTGATATGATTATTCATTGTATATTCATGTACGTTGATGCTTTCGGCGATTCGAACAATAGAGTGTCAACCGCCTGCCTATACCTTCTTTGTAAGAAGTCAGTGCGTTAACAATTAATTGCTAAATTCACAAATACAATATCCTATAAAGGATGCCCAGTACTTATAAATGCCTAAAACATGGTAATTTGATGAGGAAGTAATTTGAATTTTCAAGAAAATCCTGAAATTTAAAAGACAATTTAAATATTTTGGTTTGAAAATCAGTGTTCGAAAATGCGACAGAGAACCACGCAGATTGTCTGTATTTTACGCGAGGCAGCACACAGGCCTACATGTAGCCGGTTTTAAAATTACCGCGACAATGATTTGCATTCATTCGGTCTCTCAGTTGTGCCATATTTATCATGTTTATGTGAAGCAACATAGCCCAACAGATTACATACACCACCGTACTAGACGAACGCGTACTTATTGTCAGATGTGTTTATTGGGCGATATCTCTATCTTTCACATTATAACCGTCAACTCTCATTCATATAAGAATGCTCTAAAAGGATAATCGATTCAAGTCTAACAAAAGAGTTGAACAAGTCAATTCAAAATAATGTATGCTGGATCATGCGATAACTAGACTTATTCGGTGATTGATATTTTCTAATAGCATACAGTAGGTCAGGCTTGGTTGGCCTCACATTTTTCTGAACGGACTTGACAAGCCGTCTCACTAAGGGGGTGTCACTACGTTGAACATTTTTCTGAATCCAAAAATACGAAGATTGCAATTAAACCAGACATATTCACCAGACGAGCTCAACATGCTCAATGGTGTGTAAAATGCATTGTGTGCTTGGTATAAATATCATGTGCATCAGTTCAAAGTGTTTATATAGCCCATGTTCTATCCACACATTTCAATATGACAGAATACCTCTGTATGTAACCACAGATAGTCAAAATTGTAATTGCTGCTGCAAGTTTTTAAAAAGAAAAATTGGCTGGTTCCCAGTACGCAACAGTTATCCTTCTACAACCAAAACTTTAATAAAGTTATGTCTCGAAATATTAGCTTTTCTGGAAGATTCCAGTAACCTTTTCAAAACATGAGCCGAGTTCTAGGTATTAATGAGTATTGGAAGTCCCTGGCATAATAACTATACGTGCTGAGATTGTATAAAATAATGTAAACTAATGATTTGTTGGAGATGATTTTCGCAAGTAAGGATATCTCATGGCGTTACACGGCGATAATGAGCTCATGAATATATAATGAGTCAAATGTCTATGGGATTTCACTGTGTAGCTTTAGATTTGTCTCAGTTTATAGGGTTTTGTCGAAAATCTGATGAACATAACATACAACAAACATGAATTTATGAAGAAGAACTATATAATGCAGACATAAAATGTCATTACTAGTGAAAATCATCAATGGTTTGTTCATAGAAGATGGAATTTCTAGGATATATTCACTGCGGTAATACTTATGAGTGCCAGTGTATATTGGTTCGATTCGACGGTTGCTACGCAAATAATATTAATATTTTTTTAATTATGTTCGTAACAATATAGTCTTACGAGTTAAAAACACCCAATTAATTCAAGAAAAACAAATATTTACAATTTAAAAAGTTGAAGAGGTATTTGAATGCGGTTTTCTTTTTTCAATGTGATTTGATATTGTGTGTACCTTATTTGGAAATAAAGATTGTTTGGTAAAGTGTTTTTTGAAAATTGCTCGAAACATTTTTGTTCCAAAAGGCGCTAACTCCACTCGTTTCTGAAAATAAAGAAAGACATAGGAAATACAGTGAAAATCAAAAAATTAAATCAAACCTGTTTTTAAGCTTACACATATGGTATCTTTCATATGGCAGAAAATTAGCATAATCAAAGAAGTGCAACATCCTCAATTTAAAAACGTTGCTTTTCTCCTATTTCACTTTTAGTGAGTTGGCTCCCTTTAGAAACAAACTCTTCATACTGATATTTCCCCTTGATTTAAGTATAAATGGTTGAAAAGTTCGAACAGGGGGGAGTATGAGGTGGGATGTGCCCCTCTCACAATTAGATTTTGTTTCAATTTTTGAACCCATTTCATGCGATCTGGTGTATACTTTTTATAGCGTGCGACTTTCTAATAAATAATCATTAGTTAATTTTCACGCTTCTCATCTCATCAATGTCATAATATTATCGCTGTACAAACGGTACCCGTATATAAGACCACAACAGAAAATAGGACTTTCTAAACTTATTTTGTGTCACGCGACTTTTAAGTTCTGTTTATTTTTTAAGTCGGCATGTGACACGGTTTAAAAAATGCGACACACCAGTGGCGTAGCTAGGTTTTTCATATGGGGGGCGGCAAGAAATGAAAGTGAACCGACAAGTTTGTTTTTACAAAAGAAATGCGCGCGCGAAAATGTTGACTTTTATTTTGCTATGATTGAGTTGGATCTAAACAAGCTTGTACCCAAAAATATTGCATTTTGTGGACACATGCAAGCGTAACGCGCGAACAATTCCATCTGTGTACTTTTTACCATCATAATTCCATGATTCCTCTTGTCAAATGAACCGACAGTACCCGTGCTCTTTCCCCCTTTACTTCCTCCTTTCTCTCCCCTCTGCCCCTTTCTCTTTTTTTAAAATTTGTTTACAAAATTTACCGGGGGGAACGGGCCCCTGTGGCCCCTGGATCCGCTACTGACTTATCTTGATTTTGTGAATACTTGTGCATAATGCGAGCACTTTTGAACGCTGGATTTTGAACTCATTATTAAGTAGAATCGGTGCTGCGTAAATATCTTCAATTTATTAATTAAGCAAAGGGTTTAAGCCAGGGTTTCCAAATGTGTAGGGAATACAATGTTCTAGTGATCAAACGATCACTAAGACAAACATATTGCTGCTCAAAACCGACTTCGAAAATATTAAAAAGCGTATAATTGCTCCCGTAATGTCACATCATCAATGAACCCCGGGACGCGATATTCTTTTACCGTAAACAACATTTGGATTGAAACTGATATACATGTATGTATACAAGTGTTTTGCAGTCCAAATGTCCAAAAGTCCAAGTCTATCTATATAGTTTGTTTGGTCAAAAAAATAATCGGAAGTTACTCTAAAGGACCTAAACAAAGTGTATGACTTTCTTTTGTTGAGCACTTTACTTATATTACATACTATGTCGAAAAAATATCAGACAAGGTTTAACGCAAATTTCTACGATATCTGGATTCGAACCAGTAACCTTTTGTTCATAAGACCTATTCGATAGCCTTTAGACCACGAGGAATTGGCTGGCAGCGATTGGAATTTCAATCGATATGATTTTTACGGAATGAAGCTAATGTTTTAACAATGGTTACTGGTTCGAATCCCGATATCGTAGAATGTTATTATATTTTAAGTTCAATGTTGTTTCCAAAAATGGGGGGGGGGGGGGCATGGGGTGACAGCTTATCGTTGCCTAAAAATGTGTGCAGCTGAGATTTTTGTTTCAACTTTAGGCCCTGCAATATTATTATATGATGGTGTGTCTAAGAGTATTGAACATCAAATGTGCATCTAACCGAGCCGGAAACAAGAATTTAGATAGACCCTTTAGTCATATCGGTAGAAACAACAGGAACGATTCAAAATGATTTCGGCTTCGTTCAATGTTCAGGTAGTTGCAGAAGTCGAATGTTGTGGGTGAATCTCGTTTGGTTTCCATCGACCACAAGAGAGTATCTTCTTGTAAGTATCCCTGAAATTCTGATTCATCACCCCGTACAATATCGGGTTTATGACGCTACTCATGTGAGCCATCAGACCTGCTATGATATAGACTGGTGTCGGCAATCTGTCGGCAAAATCGATCAGTAGTAAAAGTGTGTAAAATGACCAGCAAGAAATGTACGCGATGAAGATAGAGAAGAGCATCTTAAGAAGTTTCACATCTTTGTTGCTAACTGCCGTCGAGTGAAGTCGATGAGAGTTTGGCGCCATATTCCTCAACCGGTTAGAACTTCTGCGCAGCGTCAGATAAACGCGCGTGTAGCACAGGATTATGCAGAGAACTGGTGTTGATATGAAGATCAAAACGGTAAACAGGACGTGTCCGTAGTCTGCTGTTCGATCGTATGTGCAACCTATCATTTTAGAGTCAAAATGATGTCCACCCCATCCAAGATAATTCGACAGATCGGCGACGACGCACAAACACCAGATTAAAATTGCGATTGTTATTGTTTTCGTCCATGTAAATATTTTATTATAGAGATGATTTTTGCAAATATACACGTACCGATTAATTGCGATAGCCCCGATAGTCCACAAAGAACACGTACAGCTGATGACACAAACGCTTGCAGCAGCGGCACATAAACCAGGCCACTTTTCATAAAATTTCTTTCTTTGGCCGAAAATTCCTCCGACGGCAACAGGCTCCACAAATGCCGTGATGCTTTTAGGTCTGCTAACGCTAAAGACAATATAAACACGTTTGTTGTCGTGCGCAGTTTTCGTATAGATAAGACCGTAAGAATCACCAAAACGTTACCAATATTTCCGATAACAGAAAACATCAATCTATCAAGACCAAACCATATGAGGAAATGTTCTGGCACGTCGTACTCTGACAGCGTCAATAATGAATGGTTGCTGTCGAACATTTTCAATCAAATGATTCTGATCTGTTCGAGAAAAAATGAATAAAGTCTGCTACCGATATTACTATTTTTCTTCTGCTCCCCGTAAATGTTAAAGCATGTTAATATTATATTACCTGTACATACTGCTTCTATAATACGCAACAGCTTGTGTCAGATTTTACAGAAAGATGTTGGCACTTTTATTGGCATCGAGGAATGGAGAGAATATAGGCTTATATTTGATGCCGATGTTGACATTGACGTTAAGAATTACATACTTTGAACACTGTTGCCGCAGAGAATAATCCCGAGGAGAATCACAAATGGTATTGCAGTCGACGTCATAGATCGTCGTATGCCGGTACGTCGGAGAAAAAGTGTGTGTAGTTAATTAAATTTCCTGCTTCACACACACAGGTATGGAATAAACTGAAGCGGAACTTTGATTGCTGAATTCCCGGTGTTTTCTCTTCGTATTCAGAAGGGTAACACATGATCATTCCAGGAGGTTGAAATTCCCTACGGCGTTTTAAGGACAATTTTGCTCATTTTACCCTTCTTTTTCGTGCAAAAACGAGGACATTTTGCCTGGAAATAATAACACCCCATATGTTACCATTTGAAGGACACTTTCCAAATAGTCCCCCTTTTTTGCGCAAAAACGAGGACACATGTGGTTTAAATTCTCCCTTTTACAATTTGTGCACAGAGGATCGGACAAGGGTCTTTTTCGCGGACATAACTTAAAAACACACCCCTTATTTGGTGAAATCGCGGACTATACTCTGTTTGGCCATCTCGAGACAGTGACGTAACCGCGTATTCTACTAATTGCATCACATAACGCGCGCGCATACTCGCGGCGCTGGCGTACAAACACGAGCGTTGAAAGGCGGAAGATACACACGCGTGTGTAAAAGCTGCGCCTGTTCAGTTACGTCACTGTCTCGAGATGGCCAAACAGAGTATACAATAACCGCTGACATGATATGAAAACTCCAAAAAAGTCAATGTCGACTGATTACCAATGCATCACATTTTAATATGCAAGTATATCAGTCAGTATACATGGCATACGCGCGTCGTGTATTGTACCCTCTTTTCGGCATTCTGTGGCAGCTATATTGCGCTGTTAACATTAAAGGGACACTAAGAGATGTGTTGGAGGCTGCACCCTCTATTATGATAAAAACTGGGATTGGTTTATTTTTACAATTGTATTACATGTATGAACTTACACCTATAAGGATTAAGAAAAATAAGGCCTCTTTGTACAGTAAAACGTATTCAAAAATGCTGATCGAGCCGCGATCAGCATATTACGTCAGTGTCCCCTGCAGCACGCGAGATACATAACGCGAACCATATTTACATAGAAGGCATTTTTAGGAAAAGGTACAATAAATAGCGATGGTATTGTTTCAATCAAGTTTTGCTGTGTTTTTGTGAGTAGGAACAACACTAATGGTAATTTTTAACGTTCATCTTGAATTCTCAAGTAAATTAATTAAAATATCAAAATCTTCAACACTTCTTGGTGTTCCTTTAAGAACAGGGCGAGAAATACAAATCGTAATAATTCATGGTCGTTGTCTGTGCAGCTTTTTACTATTTTTAACTTATTGAAAACTACTACGCCGCGAACGTGCTTTCTTCCAAAACAAGTTACTTAGTATTCGGTCCATTTATTTTCCTGAAGACGACATTGAAAGGGCTGCTTCTAGTTCTTTTCCCCGAATACCGTTAACATTGTTTTATTTCCCTAATTTGTAGTTCACTTTTCGTCTCAAAATGTCTTAATTAATTAATTAATACTTAAGAGAAGAGAAGAGAAGATTTTACATCCACTAGAATACTATAGTAATACTATTAGTTGTCAAGGTCTGTCTTTTTATCGTCCGCTAACTGGTGGCGTATTGGTTATTCATCTTGAAACCCATCCTCCAATGAAATACATTCCCAGTGGCCAAACTAGTTCGTTATTTTAATGTTTTCTTTTATTAAAGTTTGTACAACGTTACTCTATCTTACATTAGTAATAGAGAAGTAACATATTTACAACGTCTTCACAACGTTCTAATTCAATTGATAGTAAAACAACGTTATAATGACGTTGGTGTGACGTTAATATCGTTAAAAAGACGTTTTAAAAACTTTCATATACAACAAAGCCTCTACCAAAATGCAGCACATGACTTGGTTGTTTTGAGTGTTTTGAGGTAATTACAACCAAATTACATCAAATTTTGCCCATTGGGTACCTTAGTTTTCCATATCAGGGAGTGCGCATTTCAAAATGGGGTTATTTATTTATTTATTTTATTTATAGAATTAGGCTGAAGAGCCAGGACAAACCCAATAGTGACTTTAAGTACTACATTAAAGGGATGCCCGATATGTGTGTGTGTACAGATACAGACCCGGGATGATCCTCTACTCTTTACGAAGGAGTCTGACCTTTTAACGTGCTCGGGGATAGCTCTTCCGATGCACGGGACCACCATTTCTACGTGACTTCCGAAGCACGAGGCAATTGAGACTTAGGGCGTGTTCACACTATAGCTTTTTCCTCAACCCGGGTCGGACCCTGGTCGAACCCGGATTGATCGATATTTCATTTCCTGTTCACACTAGCGCTATGTTTGTGTTGAAGTTGTATCCGCATTGGCAAATAGGTTTATTGATATTATGTTATATGATATAATTGGCGTAAATATCCTTATTGTGGATCATTGAGTTCAAACTAGTTTGCACGGTCTCATCCGCCCAGATTTCCATCAGGCTTCCGTTTCAATTTGACTCCATTTATTTGTCATTTTGATAAAGATCATCAACCAGAACCAGAGGCAGAAGAGAACGTGCGAAGCAAAGCTCGAAACTGACGTAAACAACTACCATGCCATAATTAGAAGATTCATAAAATAATTCCAAAATTGAACTTACTGTTCCAGACAGTTTCGACGTCCGATCGGATGTCTTTCTCAATGGTGTATGACGACCGTTGATCCAGTGTTACCAGAAGTAGTTTTTCTGATGACGTCACGAGATGTGTTAGATGACGTTTTCTGGATCAATTGATCATACAGGTGACTAAGTTGGTAGGCCCCCTCGTCGCTGTTCATGAGGTGCTGTTTCATGTCTAGATGGGATTTGCGACGGATCCAAATGGATTTTCTAATTCATCTGGTGTCCATCACATGGACATTATTCTATTGTCATGTGACGTAAATCTGGAACCCAATTTTTGAGGAGGTGTGATATTTTTGCACTATCAATGATATTTAAAATGAGAGTTTCTATATTGTTGTCGTACAATGACGATTTTGGTGTAATTCTAAAGTTGAATACCCGTTTTCTATACCCAAAAAGAAAATTGATATATGCATTATTTTACTTTTAATTGAGAGTAATTAGTTGGTAAATTGGTGCTTGTGGTGCATGTGAGGAGGAGACGGGAGCCGGAGGCTGAGGAACCTTTAACAATTAGAGAATACAATATAGTTCGTAGCTGTTTTGCTATATACGGTGGTCCAGTGGCGTAGCTCAGGGGGGGGGGGGGCAGGGGGGGGGGGGCAGTTGCCCCCCTTATATGCGTTATAACTATATAAAAATGACCAATTTTCTCGTGGTTTTTATAAATAAATGAACTTTTTATGTAAAAAATTGTTTAAAACCCTGCGAAATGACCATTATATGTTCACTGTGGTGCTTTTTGGACTGTGCGATTTTGTGACCGTGCGATTTTTTTGACCTAACCCAATTTTAATCAAACAACAACAAATGTCCCCCTTTATGTGTTTATAGAATCGGCGAATCCAGCGAGCTGTTTACAAACTTCCTGCTTCGAATAATCGCGTTCTTTTGTACACGCACACATGGAAACGCTGCGTTACATACGCACAATGCATACGCCGGCAACTTCGTGTGTAGAGCACGCTTGAACATTTTAATGCGATTAACATATCAACGCACGGAAGGTATTATTATTCGAATGAGTATTAGGGAATCGTGCCTGTAAAATTCACGAGAGAAATCATGACCACCCCATACATACTACTAGTTGATAACCTTCATATATAAACTTAACACCAAAAGTAAGTCCCCCCTCTCAAAATGTCGTCATAACATCGTAAGGTAAAACATTTTACCAATAAACTGAGTTAGAAATAATCCTATGACTATTTCCTAAATATTGTTTGAAAATGAAAGATGTCCTTGACTTCATGGCCGAATGAGCTCAAATGGAAGACAAAAACTGCCCTCTCAAAAGTCACAAAAGTTTATGAATTGCTTCTTACTAATGGAAAAACACGCGTGGTTGAGCGAATATTACTGTAATGTGTAATCAATTCATGATCATTCAGCCATGTAAATCCCTTCTTGGCTCAGATATTAGCACAGTGAGTTGTGACTATTGAGAAGGGCAGTTTTTGTCTTCCATTTGAGCTCATTCATCCATGAAGTCATGGACATCTTTCATTTTCAAACAACACTTAGGAAACAGTCATAGGATTATTTCTAACTCAGTTTTATTGGTAAAATGTTTGACCTTACGATGTTATGACAACATTTTGAGAGGGGGACTTACTTTTGGTGTTGTGTTTATATCCAACCTTAATTTTGTATTGTATAATTTGTATGATAAAAACAAGTTGAATATGCTTAATATAAAAACAAGTTGAATATGCTTTTACGAAAATCTAAACGGATGCATTTCTTTACGAAATTTGAAAAATCTAAAAACAACATGAAACAAACGTGGAAAGACATAAATGGTATTATTGGTAAAGGTAGAAAACAGACATCACAGTGTAAATTTAAAGACGTCAGTGGTAAAATCATTACTAATTCTCAGGATATCTCTAACCATTTTAATGACTTCTTTGTTAACGTAGGCCCTAAATTAGCATCAGATATTCAAAACACAGGCAAAAACTATCACGAATATCTTCATGACATGAATTCTAGTTGTATGTATATGAAACCAATTGTTGATATAGATATTATAAAGATAATTGACAAATTTAACCCAAATAAAAGTGCTGGTAACGACAATATTGGAAATTTCATTATTAAAAAAGTAAGCAATGAAATTGCTCGGCCACTTACAAGTATTTTTAATTTATCATTGTCAACAGGTATAGTTCCAGATAAATTTAAAACAGCAAAAGTAATTCCAATTTACAAAAAGGCAGATCATGAAATTTTCTCAAACTATCGTCCAGTTTCGCTTTTACCATGTTTCTCCAAAATTCTCGAGAGACTTGTATTTAACAGATGCGTTGACTTCATAAATACTCACGAAATCCTTAATGAAAAACAATTTGGTTTTCGCTCCAAACATTCAACCTACATGGCTATTGCTCAACTGGTAGATAAAATCAACACTGCCGTCGAAAATAATGAAACTACAATAGGAATATTCCTAGATTTATCAAAAGCATTTGATACTATTGATCATAAAATACTCCTTCATAAATTGGAACATTATGGATTTCGTGGTGTAGTACTTGAATGGTTTGAGCGCTACTTAAGCAATAGAACTCAAAGCGTTTTTCATGATAACTGTAATTCTGACTTTAGAAATATTGTATGTGGTGTTCCACAGGGATCCATTTTGGGCCCTTTGCTTTTCATATTGTATGTTAATGATATTACATATACTTCAAATGTACTTGATTTCATATTGTTTGCTGATGACACTACTATTCTTTACTCACACAAGGACATCAATAGCAAAATAAATTTAATAAATGAAGAATTGAATGAAGTAAGCAATTGGTTTAAAGCCAACAAATTATCAGTTAATGCTAGCAAAACGAATTATATGATTTTAGGTACACCTCATATGACATCAACCAAAATGCGAGAAGATTTGAATGTTACTTTAGATAATATTACCCTAGAAAGAGTAAAATGTACTAAGTTTTTAGGCGTATTAATTGATGAGTGTCTTACATGGAAAAACCACATTAATTGCATATCGAAAACAGTTTCAAGAAATATTGGTGTCATGAACAAACTTAAGCATTCTATTCCAGCACGTATATTGCACTCGTTGTATTGTACTTTAATTTTACCTTATCTCAGCTATGGAATACTTATATGGGGCAAAACTTGTAAATCATATCTAGACAAACTTGTTAAACTGCAAAAATGGGCAATTAGAACCATCTCCAATAGTCACTATAGGAGTCACACAGCACCTTTATTTGCTAAGTATAATTTTCTTACAATAACCGATATGTACACAATGGAACTTGGTGTATTGATGTTTAAATATTCCATGGTCTACCCGTAGCTTTTAAAACCTTCTTTTCAAAACGTTCAGACGTTCACAACTACCCAACAAGACATGGCAATGATTTTAACATGACAAATAACAAAAAGACTTTCCCCGACCGTGCTATTCGAACCAATGGTCCAATTCTCTGGAATTCACTTCCCAAAAACATGAAACAATCCAAATCTTTAAAGCATTTCCGAACGCAGTTAAAGCAAAACCTTATCCAAAATTACGAGTAATCTATTGTTTTTTGAGCCCGTCCTTGTTCTGTCTCGTTTATGATGTTGTGGAATTCTTATTGTTTATTTTAGTATAATATGTTTGTTTATGTATTGCTTGTATTAAGGGGTAGACCATAAACGGGCCTCATTGGCTTTCCAGTCTACTCCTCCATATTGTGTTTTTTTATATGTGATTTGATGTATTTTTTATATGGAAATAAAGATTGATACTTGATACTTGATACTTGACGATGTGTGCTAAATGAGATGAAATTCGTAATTTTGATTTTAATCGCCAAATGTATTACATGAACACAATAAATCGAATGATACTTGAAGTAGTTTAGTTCAAGTGTTTCTGGTGGTCGGACGTTCTTGGTGAATTTCGTTTGGTTTCCATCGACCGTAAGAGAGAATCTTCTTGTAAGCATCTCTGAAATTCTGATTCAGCACCCCGTACACTATCGGGTTAATGGCGCTAATATGTAGGCCTACACATGGAAGCCATTATACCTGCTATGATAAAGACTGGTGTTGGTAGGTTCGCGAGAAACGTACGCGATGAAGATCGAGAAGAGCATTTTAAGAAGTTTCACATCTTTGTTGCTAACCGCCGTCGAGTGAGGAGGATGAGAGTTCAGCGCCATGTTTCTCAACCGGTCTAGAACTTCTGCTGTGCAGCGTCAGATAAACGCGCGTGCAGCACAGGATTATGCAGAGAACAGGTGTTGATACGAAGATCAACACGGTAAAACAGAACATGTCCGAAGTCTACTGTTCGATCGTAAGTGCACGCCATTATTTTAGGGTCAAAATAATGTTCACCTCATCCAAGATAATTCGACAGATCGGCGACGATGCGCAAACACCAGATTACAATTGCGATTGTTATTGTTTTCGTCCATGTAAATATTTTATTATAGGGATGATTTTTGCAAATAAAGACGTACCGATTAATTGCGATTGCGCCGATAGTCCACAAAGAACAAGGTAAGCTGGTGACACAAACGCTAGCAACTGCGGTACAAAAACCAAGACACCCATCATAAAACTTTCTGCGCCGCGATTAGGCTCGCGAGTTATGTGCTGCAATTAACATCTCTTTATTGTTATCATAATATGTATGCTTCATCCTCCGATAATACAAAACTATTCATGCGAAATATATATCTCCTATATAAATCAACATTTACAAGATTGTTGTATTGTATAACAAATGAGTCAGATATTATAGAAAATCAAATTCTATTCAAACGCTTGAGAGCGTATTATTGCATTACAAGAGGATTTCATCATTATTTGCGGGAACATAGTCAACTAAGTCAGACAATTATATAAACATTATGTTCAAATGCAAACCATTATTGCGACAAATCTACAGATATGTGTACATTTATTGTTGAGTTAAAATACTTGTGTGGCCTAAAAGTTTGTGAAAATTAACGTTGAACTTTTTTTTATAAACAAAATCGGATTGAACCATTAAATGACGGATTGCCAAAAGTAAATTGGTTTTACCATCTACAAAATGATTTCTGTAATATGGACTCAACTGATCTGTTTATGACATATCATGTTTATCAGTTTAAACCAACGGAGTTTTGTTTGTTTCCGAGAAGTTATCTCCTGTTAAAATATGCAACATGTGCGTCGTTTGCAGGGAACACATCAAGGAAGGCGATTCCGTCACCAGTCACACCACCCATGCCACCTCCAAGACGAATGGTAACATCACTTGTACGCTCTAGCTCATGGTTTGAGCACTACAGACACTCTGTTTATAGTAGAATCTAAGAGGCCATGTTCCCACTCTAGTCCATCCATATACAAATGTCGGACATTTGTGTGTGTGTGGGGGGGGGGGGGGGGGGGATGAACAGGCGCGGATCCAGTCAAGTTTAAGGGGGGGGGGGGGCAACAACAAATAAAGTTGAGCTGGTACTATCAAGCGGTGCGCAGCACCCCTCCAAGCTATGCTCGGACAGGGGGTGTCTGAGGAGGGATGTGCCCCCCTCAGCTCAGAAGTAGATTTTTTTCTTCAATTTTTCAACTCATTTGGTGCGATCTGGTGTATACGTTTGACCAATATTGTATTGAAAAGCCAGTTTGAGGAGCCGAATACTGAGGAGAAAAGAAGTATGTCATAATCATGATAATATAGGCCATATTTATAGAATGATTCAGTCTAGGATTTACCGAGGTTGCGTAATAATTGATTGCACAATCTTCTTTGTGTTGTCTCTAATTTGAAAGTTGGGGGCACACACGTAGATCATGAATATCTTAAGCATTACTGCGCATCCTACGCATTCAACGAACATTTGTATGGTAATGTGTGTGTGCCTCATGTAAATAACGGCCAAAATGAGTTTGCTGTACTTTTATATTGTTGTAATTATGGTGTTATTATAGAATGTTCAACAACTCCCCCATACCTTAAGTACAGTGACAAAGCGTTGTTGATTTGAGATAAACTCACTGTTCATATGCAAATTACTAGGCTAGCGAACCTTATTTGGAAACCGCAAAATTGTAAACAAACAAAAAAAATGTTCGCAAAATTTGTTCATTTTTTCGGCGTATAAATGCATTTCGCCATGCAATCCTTAAAGTTAGCAAATAACTTTATATACCGAAATGTAGCTATACCCCTAAGGAAAATATTTTTGGCGAGGGCCATATGTAAAGGTTCACTTCTAAAGCCACAATTTTAGCCGAACCGTCGCTACCTGAGCACAAAAGAATCGCCTTTTTTGCATCATCGCGGCGAAATGTGTTCGCTTTGATCTACAGGACCGTATCACTATTGAAACGGAGGGGTGTGTTTTGATTTTATACAAATATTCTATAAACATGTATCAAAATGTGTTGTGTAAATTAAACGCATTCTTGATTTAATTTTTCTCTGAATGTTAAAGGTGGTGTGTGAATAAAATGCTATTTACAAAATATTTTTAATTTTACAATTACTTGCGAAATAATTTGTCTTCTCTCATGTTTACCTTTTGTAACACAGCCCATTCTGAAGTTCCATCGCCCATTTACGGGGAACGGACGATGTCCAAATAAGGGCCTATTTATAATTTTTTCTCGATTTTTAAAGAGCAGCTATTTTTTGATGTCAAATTAAGCCTATTAAAACAAGTTTTGTACTTGTTTTCATTAATTATCCAAAACGATATTCACATTTGAATGATGTAAATATGTTTGGTCGTTGTTGAACGGGGTTCAACAAGGTCTTCGTCGTTATTTATCTTGAATCGACAACGGTAAGACGAAAGCTGCCCTCGCAAAATAAACCCGTCTTACCGTTGTCGATTCAAGATAAACAACTCTGAAACCTTATTGAACCCCTAATTAAATGTTTCTATCAATAGATGTATATGAAATTAATAAAGTTTGTTGTTGTTCTTAATTTCGCGTCTCTGTAATATGTATTCATAAGTGTACATCTTATATTAGACTTTCAAATAAGAGACAACACAAAGATGAAGAAAAAAACTACCGAAAATACCTAAAACGAGGCAATAATTATGCTCTAAATGCATACTCAAACATATATTTTATGGACAAAATATAATAGAAAAAAGTCGAGAGTATAATTCAACAAAACAAAAGAAAACGCACCCCCCAAAAAAACCCGCATCCCCAAAAACCTACCGTAAAATCCCTTGAAATGAGACAATACATATACCAGAATGTGTGTGATTAAGATACAGTATTTTACCCCAAAACATTTGAAAGAAATCTGATTCCCACAAAATTCGTCTCGTGTCGGTTTAGATTGGCACTGTCGGTTTATCGATCTGTTTGGGGACGCCACGTCACCCCTCCACTATCTCAAGTTTCTGACTCGGCGGCAATTCTCAACAGTTATTGACAGCCTGGTAATCCTTTACGGTTTAATTTTACTCTCCCCTCCCAACTTCCCCTCCCCCAGTATAAAAACCTATCTACGCCGCTCTGTTAGCTAGGTCGGTATAAAAGGGAGATTTCTCGGAAACTAGAAAACAAGTGAGATTGTCGAGATATATTAGATTTTCCATCACTTCCGTGTTTTCCCCTTTTAACATAAAAATATAGCGTTTTGACACCATTAAAATTACGTTAGATAATATTAATGGGAATTGGGCGAAGAAGCTATTTGACACAACAATACGATAAAGCTCTTATAATTTAGACCAGAACAATCCATGTAATTACAATAATTGAGCGAACGCGAAGCGATAGTGAAAAGAATCTACTGGTTACCATGGTAACATCACAATAAGTATCAAAACACGTCTCTTCCCTGTGTTGCATTTCAATCTAGTGTTCGTCTGTTTCGATATATTGTTTCACTAGACTCGTTCAGTCATTTCCATAAAAGTCTCAGGTGGTGTCTGTCGAAATCCCTTGAGCTTTACTTGAACGGGCTTCCATTTTCAGCCTGTCTGAATTCGTGGTATTTTATCTTTTTTACTGCATAGCTCTTCTATATATTTAATATTACTAGTGGGATACCCTCGTTACGCTCGGGTCCCGCACGATGAGTAAATGAGATTCATGAGTTGTAACTTGAGTTCATGAGTTGTGATGATTATAAAACATGGCGCCCTTCTCCCTATAGGCGGTATACGAAACGCGGTGCCTGATAGGCGGTACGCACACTTCCTTCCCGACAAAAAACGTCGGCGAAAATCTATGGATTGTGTATGTTTCAAAGCAATCCCGTTGCTGATTTCGTGTAAATATAGCATGTCCGCAGTTATTATGTATTTTTCACTTGTGGGCACACTGCGTTGCCGACAGAAAACAGGTCAAAGGTGGGTGTTTTGAAGGGGATTTGCATTGAACTCATTTCATTTTATTCAGTTTTAGGCTTATAACTCGATTTCTTTTCTTCTCTTTCCCACACTTTGGTTGGATCTATACTTTAAAAACGAAAGAAAGAGAGAGAGATTTGCACTTACGATAGCCTGAATTAAGCAATGGACTCATAAGATATATCCATATTAAATTGTTATTAGTATCCGGTTGGCAACAGGGCTATTTATCTCACATAGTTATAAATATATTTGTTGATACTATTTGCCCATGCCAAAGACCTTGATGATGAAAATAAAAGCTACTGGCACTCTGTCAGCATTGAGCATTTTGAAATAATTAGCATTTCAGAATAGCCGCCAAAATGCTAAAATTATGCCATAGATATAAAGGGTTAAAAAAGTCCCCCCTAAAATTAGATCACGTTTGTTTGCATACCCTCTTCACAAAATTAGATGTTTTGAAAGATTGAAACACTTTATGAATGGGAAAAACACTTGGCTACCCATAGCAAGTTCCCCTTTCAATATCATTTTTACTTTTTCCAAATTAGTCACATTTCCCCAAAATGACGTTTCAGAAAAAAGGGGCACTTTCCAAGATCCTATACGAGTTTGTTAACATAACCTCACACACAATTAGGCGTTTTGAGAGATTAAAACACTTACGAAAAGAGATCGAAAACGCATGGCTACCCACACACAGTTTCCCCTTTTCAATAACATGTCTACTTTTCCCAAAACTGTCACATTTCCCCAAAATGATGTTTTCCGAAATGTGGCACATTTCAACGATACAGGGACGTGAATGGTGGACACTATTATAATAGTTGCATGGAAAAATCAGTTTATTTTTTATTTCAAATAAAGACCAGCTAAAGAAAGAAAAGACTTCTTTAATTGAAAATGAAGACAATTGAAATTAATTAAAAAATAGCACTGAAGACATTTTTTTGTAACTTTCTTGCATAGGATTTTGAAAAGAGCCACTTTTCCTGAAAACATCCCATTTTGGAGAAATGGGACTGTTTGGAAAAAGTAAACAAGATATGGAAAAAGGAAAACTTTCTATGGGTAGCCAAGCGTTTTCCCCTTTCGTAATCGTTTCAATTCTCAAAACGTCTATTTGTGTGTGTGAAGTTATGCAAACAAACGTAATATCATTTTAGGGGGGGGGGGGGGGGGGGGGCTTACTTTATTTGAACCTTTTATAATACTCCTATTATCGGCGACATATTTAATGTTAATGTTTAATTTCTTTTTGTTTCGTCTTTTGTTACTCATGTTACTGTGTGTTTTTGTTTTTGTTTTGTTTTTGTTTGTGATAGCGCATAGGGACTTAATTATGTTATGCGCTATTTAAGTATGGTTTTATTGTTATTATTATTATTATATATCAGTAATTTCATTTGTATAATTGAATGGACAAATGAGCTCTACTATATGTATCTGAATAACCTTTAATGTGTGTTGTTGAACATCATGTTTAAATAAAACCATGGAAGTACAAACCAATATGGCAGCATAAATACAACATATGGCCGTACCAATTATCATTGTCAATCCATTATGTGCTACAAGATAATTATATACAATTTAGGATTATCTTATATAAAAAAAGCAATGCAACATGAGAGCTAAAACTCCAACAAATTAATTAACTATTTGTAGTTTGATCAGTTCCGAATTGGCGAAGCCTCCTTACAGCAGCGAATGAATGCAGAAGGACGCGGGCGCGCATGATATGAAGGCACTAACAAGACTAATTACTTACAAACGCACTGTACATTATATGCGTGACGCGTGCGTGCGACCAAAATCGCGTGTATGGCATACTCGCGCGCGTACGCTTGGATTACATTTGCGTGCGGCGAGATAAAAATCGAATATTTCTCGCCAATTTTGAAGTGATTAAACTATAGTGCTATGTATAGGCTATTCTTATTATGATATTTGGAAATTAAAATGAATGTAACTAATCACGTGATTGTAAATCCCACGCAATCGACAATCATTTCAGCTGATTGCGCAATATATGATAGTGCTGCTATATTAAGGGAAGTGTCAACCCAAAATATATGAATTTTATCAAGCACTGTAACTTTTAAACTAATAATGTAATGTACATAAAAGTATACAATTTTTCAAATGAAATGAGTCGGAGAATCCATTTTTGGTATTAAATTTTCCCAAAAATAGTGATTTCTAAATTTTTGCACAAAAATCACTTTTTTGGCGCCAACAATTTTCAGACAATCTAACAAAATCAGTTTTTGATTAAAATTTTTAAAATTTCACCAAAATCATCTAAAGTCAATTATCAAGGAAGCACTTTTTTTTTGGCTTAAATCTTTTTAGTTTTGAAAATATTGACCAAAAAGTGCCAAAAAATGTTTTTTTTATCTCAAAAATCACATTTTGGGCACATTTTGGTCAATATTTTCAAAACTAAAATTTGTTAAGCCAAAAAAAAAAGTGCTTCCTAGATAATTGACTTTAGATGAATTTGGTGAAATTTTGAAATTTTTAATCAAAAACTGATTTTGTTAGGTTGTCTGAAAATTCGTAAAATTCCTTCAAATTTGAACTTCTACAAAACATCGATTTAGTAAAAATATTGACATTTTTCACCATTTAAAGCTAATGTTCTCGGAATACACGGGCGCGTGACCTAACAGGTGAGTATACTATTATGAACAATCAAATTAAACTATCAGATTCAATTTATATTGTCACAATGTGAAGAAATTGGAAGAGAACTGAAATTTAAATGATCGTAAGATTGGCCTTTGTTTACATTTTTAGGCATTGTTTTGCGCTCTTTTGTTTTTCGCGTCTAGTATTATGCACGAGAAGATTCAGCGCGCGACGCAATGATAGAACAGCTGTCGCAGCATTTGAAAAGCGCGGAACTCCGCTTAAATTCCCGCCAAATAACCATGCGCCTTTTCCTGGCTCAAACTTACCAAAACAACAATTTAAAATCACCCAAAAGAACGGGAAATGATCGCTTCCGATTAGTAACTTATGATGGTAATAATAGAATACATGTAAAAGTATAATATAATAGAGAAATATGAAATTCAAGTTTTGAAACAAGTGCCGGGTTGACACTGCCCTTAAGTCCGATGTCGTGAATTAGCATGTTCTATTCGCTCTTTGCAAGGTCCATCATTTGCGAGGAGTCGAGCCTCGATCTGGAACCGCATTGAATAGGACTATTCTTTAACATTGTGTAACTAGTTTGACTCTCTTTGCTGGTCATGCAATGAGACATTGTGAAAAGATGCAACACTTTCATTCAATCTGATTCCAGTTCGAGTCTCCCCTCGTAAATGGCGGATCCATGCAAAGAGTGAATTACTTGATACTGTACGCCTCAGTAGGCCTTCTTTCCGTGTGAGTCTAGATGGGGTGACTGCAATGTTTATCAACAAACGCAACGGTCGAAAGGGCCTGGACTGTCGATACATGCTTGAGGGAACAGCATATGACCACAACACTGTCCACTATGCCTTATTGCCCTTTATAATGCTTTGGCGCGAGTTTTAAAAGCACGGGTCCTAAACAAACCAGGATGCGAGCGCAAACCGCCGGGCAAAGAACAATGGCAACTGCCGACCAATGGCCTATGTGACGTCACCTGTCACCCCATCTCTATGGAAGGACTTTCAGTAATGGGGCGCCATCTCAGCACACCACTTCACCTATCTAACTTGCAATTAGATATTGCCCGGAGTTCTGGTTTTACTTTTACTTTGGCACTGGCAACGATGTATCATGTACATTTATAATAAAACATGTGTTTCAGATATTAACTTGTTTTATTATTATCTTTTAAGTTCAATGTTGTTTCCAAAAATTATGTAAGGGGGGGGGGGGGGGGGTGGGGTGCTTATCGTTGCCTAAAAAATGTGTGCAGCTGAGATTTTTTTTTAATTTTAGGCCCTGCAATGTTATCATATGATGGTATGTATAAGAGTATTGCATATAAAATGTGCATCTAACAGAGCCGGAAACTAAGAATTTAGATATAGACCCTTTAGTCATATTGGTAGAAACATAACAGTAACGATACAAAATGATTTGCTTCGTTGGGCGTCGTTCAATGTTCAGGTAGTCATAGAAGTCGAATGTTGTGGGTGAATCTCGTTTGGTTTCCATCAACCACAAGAGAGTATCTTCTTATAAGCATCTCTGAAATTCTGATTCATCACCCCGTACAATATCGGGTTTATGACGCTACTCATGTGAGCCATCAGACCTGCTATGATATAGACTGGTGTCGGCAATCTGTCGGCAAAATCGATCAGTAGTAAAAGTGTGTAAATTGACCAGCAAGAAACGTACGCGATGAAGATAGAGAAGAGCATCTTAAGAAGTTTCACATCTTTGTTGCTAACTGCCGTCGATTGAAGTCGATGAGAGTTTGGCGCCATATTTCTCAACCGGTTAGAACTTCTGCGCAGCGTCAGATAAATGTGCGTGTAGCACAGGATTATGCAGAGAACTGGTGTTGATATGAAGATCAAAACGGTAAACAAGACGTGTCCGTAGTCTGCTGTTCGATCGTAAGTGCAAGCCAGCATTTTAGAGTCAAAATGATGTCCACCCCATCCAAGATAAGTCGACAGATCGGCGACGACGCACAAACACCAGATTACAAATGCGATTGTTATTGTTTTCGTCCATGTAAATATTTTATTATAGAGATGATTTTTGCAAATATAGACGTACCGATTAATTGCGATAGCCCCGATAGTCCACAAAGAACACGTACAGCTGATGACACAAACGCTTGCAGCTGCGGCACATAAACCAGGCCACTTTTCATAAAATGTCTTTCTTTGGCCGAAAATTCCTCCGACGGTAACGGGCTCCACAAATGCCGTGATGCTTAGGTCTGCTAACGCTAAAGACAATGTAAACACGTTTGTTGTCGTGCGCAGTTTTCGTATAGATAAGACCGTACAAATCACCAAAACATTACCAATATTTCCGATAACAGAGAACATCAATCTATCAAGACCAAACCATATGAGGAAATGTTCTGGCACGTCGTACTCTGAGAGCGTCAAAAATGAATGGTTGCTGTCGAACATTTTCAATCAAATGATTCTGATGTGTTCGAGAAAAAATTAATAAAGTCTGCTACTGTATAACTATTTTTCTTCTGCTCCCCGTAAATGTTACAGCATGTTAATATTATATTACCTGTACATACTACTTCTTTAATACGCAATGAGCTTGTGTCAGATTTTATAGAAAGATGTTGTACACTTTTTATTGGCATCGAGGAATGGAGAGAAGTAGGCTTATATTTGATGCCGATGTTAACATTGACGTTGAGAATTACATACTTTGAGCAATGTTGCCGCAGAGAATAATCCTGAGGAGAATCATAAATGGTATTGCAGCCCAAGTCATAGATCGTCGTATGCCGGTACGTCGGAGAAAAAGTGTGTGTAGTTAATTAAATTTCCTGCTTCACACACACAGGTATGGAATAAACTGAAGCGGAACTTTGATTGCTGAATTCCCGGTGTTTTCTCTTCGTATTCAGAAGGGTAACACATGATCATTCCAGGAGGTTGAAATTCCCTACGTCGTTTTAAGGACAATTTTGCTAATTTTACCCCTCTTTTTTGTGCAAAAACGAGGACATTTTGCCTGGAAATAATAACACTCCTTATGTTACCATTTGAAGAACACTTTCCAAATAGTCCCCCTTTTTTGCGCAAAAACGAAGACACATGTGGTTTAAAATTCTCTCTTTTACAATTTGTGCACAGAGGATCGGACAAGGGTCTTTTTCGCGTACATAACTTAAAAAACCCTCTTATTTGGTGAAATCGCGGACTACAAATACCCGCTGACATGATATGAAAACTCCGCCTTTTCCGCGATTTTGGGAATGATCATACGTGCCCAAAGTCAATGTCGACTGAAACCACCGGGGATGAATTTTCATGATTACCAATGCATCAGGATTCACACCACTAAATAAATAATGGAAGAGTCCACGAAAGGCTTGTTGAATTGGTTGGGATGACACTCGTCTAAGTGAAATATATAAAAATGCTTCAAAAATAGTGTTGTTGCCAAACTTTTGATCGGATGATTATTAAATGAAGATTATCAAACAATATCAGTGCAAATTTTCTTCTTTGACCAATTTTTTATGATTTTTTAGTCATTTTAGAGACTTCAGATAATTGATTAGAATTGCTTAGACCTAGCTAGGCCTGGGCAATCTACAAACATGTGTATCTTTGACGGCGCATATCTCGAAAAATTTTGCCTTGAACTTATATTATTTTGTTGTTTACAGGAAAGCCAAGACCATGATCTTCACACAGAATGCAAAGTTGAAGCAACCAGTTGCTTTATAAGCGAGAAAATGGCGAATAATCATGGTCCATTTTACACAGTAAGCAATGGGGAATTTATTAGTGGTGTGTACTCTACATGGAAATCCAGTTAATTTATGAAAATCGGGATTTCGTATTGCCCACGCCTATCTCACGGGCTGTCTGGTTGCTATGGTCATACCAACAGATTAAAAAAAGTTTTCAAATAATTGATACGCTGAATTTCTGTGGCTATTTACCATTTAATGTAAGTTTTCTATTGATTTAGGAACATTTAGTGTAGAAAAAAGCAGCACAAGAAAACTGCTTCATTCAGGCTATTCAGCCGCGTAAGAACGTAGGTTTAGTCAACTGTCACTGGTTTAGTAATAGTATACTACTACTTTTCAACATGCAAAGTCAATTTACACTGCTTTAAAATTGTAATTAAGCTTATTAACAGATAGATCGAACAGTGACCAAGTTGTCTGTTCACACACAGGACTGATAGGGGTATGTAAGACAACTTTGAGAGGATGCAGACAACTCTCAAATAAGCTTACTTTTTTACAAATCAAGTGATATTCAAAATTTAAACATTGGATTGGAATGATACCATGTCTGTCTAGTGTCTGCACAAAGTAATAGGTCTCCCTATTCATGTAAGTCACCATAGAACGATCCCATATTAGATAGAGGTCAAATATTTGTTTCCACAACAACCCCCTCCCTCCCCTTCCCCGAATACACGAAGTAAACAAAGATGAAAAACCCAGCTGTTTAGTCATAGCCGTGGTTATTATCATGATCATCAGACTCACACTTGACTAGTCAAGGGTGCAGTGTAATAGCCAGTGCCTAGCTAGCGGTGAAGGGGTGGGGAGAAGAGGGTGGGAGGGGATATATACTGTATACAGGGGAAGGGGAGAAAAGGGGTTAGGCCTATCTATACATGTAAACCTGATTATCATACCATATCTTTTCTTTTTGAAATTCATTACAGATTGGCTAACCGTGTTACAGTAGGCCTAGGCCTATCCCAGGATTTGATTTGTTTCAAAGATCTTCGTTTAAGGGTTGAGAAGCGTGTAAAGAAGAAGGGATTTGCCATCTATGCAAATGAAGTGTCTCTTGCAGCCTCTGTCATGGAGTCTTACATACAGAACAGGTAACCCCCGGAATTTTTTTCTTCTTCTAATTTGAACTATTCCCATAATTTCATATACAACTAAATGTGTCACTTGCCCCCCCCCCCCCCCCCCCCCCCCCCGGTTACATCTCAGTATACACAAAAAGGATATTATAGACATTCTAAATTTGTAATATGTATTCATTACTATCATTACAACTGTCAATTCATGCTACAAAGGCATTGAAAGTTCAAGAAATAAAGACAAACTGTGTGACCAACTTTTACCGCGTGCACGTTATTTCACCATTGAAAAGCATGCTATCTTCAGTAGATAGCAAACATAATTCAAACAAACTTTGTCATACAAAAGCCTGTTAAAACTGATTTAAGTGGTTGCAATGCTATCAATGTGTTGCAGTATATTCAACCTAACAGAAAAAAATATAATTTCAAAATATAAAGAGCTGAAGGATTCACACCACTAAATAAATAATGGAAGAGTCCACGAAAGGCTTGTTGAATTGGTTGGGATGACACTCGTCTAAGTGAAATATATAAAAATGCTTCAAAAATAGTGTTGTTGGCCAAACTTTTGATCGGATGATTATTAAATGAAGATTATCAAACAATATCAGTGCAAATTTTCTTCTTTGACCAATTTTTTATGATTTTTTAGTCATTTTAGAGACTTCAGATAATTGATTAGAATTGCTTAGACCTAGGCTAGGCCTGGGCAATCTACAAACATGTGTATCTTTGACGGCGCATATCTCGAAAATTTTGCCTTGAACTTATATTATTTTGTTGTTTACAGGAAAGCCAAGACCATGATCTTCACACAGAATGCAAAGTTGAAGCAACCAGTTGCTTTATAAGCGAGAAAATGGCGAATAATCATGGTCCATTTACACAGTAAGCAATGGGGAATTTATAGTGGTGTGTACTCATCACGTTTAATATGCAAGTATATCAGTCAGTATGCATGGTATACGCGTGTCGTGTATTGTACCCCCTTTTCACCATTCTGTGGCAGCTGTATTGCGCTGTTAACATTAAAAGGGACACTAAGAGATGTGTTGGAGGCCGCGCCCTCTATTATGATAAAAACTGGGATTGGTATATTTTTACAATTGTATTACTTGTATGAACTAACACCTATAAGTAGGCATAGCACAATGCACACACACAGAGTCTGCCACTGGAAGCATTACACCAGTGAACAACAACATAATTATGAAGAGCTGTGTTGCATAAAGGCCTACATCCACTTCTACCTGTTACTCATTTTGCATTATGAATGGATGGCTATTCACGATGTGGAATGTGGTTTGTATTGTTACCTCAATTGGCGTGCATGGATGCACTAATCCAAGTCATGAAGACAGCCATACAATATTTGGATTAATTAATCATGCAAAATGAGTAACATGTAGGAGTAGTCTGTAAGCCCTTATGCAAACAATCTTTTCATATAATGTATGCAGCTCCACCTTTGAAAAACATCCCTATATAAAATTAATTATCCTCCCATAGGGCAAGCTTGCCATATATAGTAGTCATGACCTTGGACTCTATAACCTTGATCCAGGTATAAATACTTATCATCAGGTTTTTTAGTTATGACTGTTTTTACCAATTTTTGAAATTGGCTCTGAACTTGAATATATTGGGCCGAATTAAATAAACCTTAACCTGAGATATTGTACTAAACACTTGAATCAATTTAGTGATATGCTCAGTTTTTGCATCCTTTGAGTGCCTCGTGTGAGGAAAAGACTGAGAATTTAAATATGGGTATTTAAGAAATGGAAAAGCTTGTTTAATTTCTAAATCCATCAATATTTGTCAATCAAATTGGGTATACATGTTATATATCTATTACCGATCACTCTTATGATGGGAAAAAAAATGTCGGACATTGCTCATTTGCATATCAATGACTTGAATAGATAATGAGCTAATTTGCATATTTAATGAGCTTATGAAACTAAATTATAGTTTAAGAGTGCATGCCTGAGAGAATAGGTTGATATGACAAAATCTAGGAACATGAAGGTTGTCCAATATTGCTCATATATAGTTTGCTGGGTACAGTTGATGAAAGATTTAGGTTGACAAAGTTTGAAAATTCTGACCCCCCTGACTTGGATTTTGTGCCCCATGGCATTTTAGCCCCATTTTGAGCCATAAAATCATATAAAATCGTTTAAATTAAAGGCACAAAATGGGATTCTTTGCATCAACTGATTTTTGAATCCAGTCCATATATCATTGATATACAGCATTGGTATTGTGTAGATTCAACCAAAAATCACCCACCTCATTCTGAATTACGAGGGGGGTCACAGAAAAAAGTGCCCCTACGAGGCAAAGGAAAAAGGGGCAATCTTTAAATGTGAATAGGATTTTATCCCAGCAGTGAATTGAAAAATGTCTTTCATAGCCGAATAGCTAAATCACTTGTCTCTTCAGAAAACGTAAATCTGTTCTGGGGAAATAGTTTCTAGATACACCCAATGCAGTGTTTCTATAAGGCATTTTAGACATTTTAAAACAATTGAAGATATATGATTTATTTGAGATATTGTTGTAATACAAGAATGTGATTCAATCAAATAGGTCACAGACTTTAAGAATATATTTATATTTGTATCTAAATGATTGTTTCTAGACAGAAAATATTTTTGAAGTGTTTTGAAATAAGATATTGTTGTTTTTTAAACCATACATTGCTGCTTCTGAGCAGCGATAGCTTTATTCCAAAGTCTCTCACATCAGAGAATTGAAGCAAAGGTTTGTGTAATCAAAGGTAACGGTCTTTTGAAGCAATCAGTGTTTTTCTAGATTGTATAGTAATATAAATTAGACACAATAGTTTGCTTAGAATAGGTCAGGTTTAAATACAAATAGCCTACGTCAATCAGTTTTTTAATTACATTGATCCTAGTGTCAATCATACTGGAAATGTGGAATTGCCTTAGGGTAAAAAAAGTGTTTTTATTTTATAGTATTTTTTTCCAAACGGGAGGATGACTGATCCATGGGTGGTGTGTACTATAATAGATATTCTACTATAGGGACTATAACAATTGGACTATGACAATTTGATATACATTATTACCCACCCTTGATATAAATGTATATCTATAGATGCAATAGGACAAAGTGTTTCTATATAGTAGAGGCACAATTCCCATCATTATCCCAATAAAATAACTAGGGCAAAAGTTAGTCTCATAGATAGATAGATAGATAGGGAAATGCATCACTTTCTAGTTTGATTTTATCTTATCTAATTTTCTTCTAGTAACAGGTGTTTTAACTATGGGGCAATAGCCTACTATTTGGGCTACCACATTTTTTTAATAACAAGATGGTGAATGAAATGTCACACAAACAATATTTAGAATTTGTGTGGACCAGCTAGCGTAACTCGAAATATTGACTTTTTGAGTTACATGCATTTCTGGGGAAATCGAGGGCGCTCTTTTCATCTGTGAGAGTCTCAAAAGACCTCGACGCACCGTTTTAAAGATAGCGTACGTATCTCAGCCTTATTTTGCAACTTTTAGCATTTTAATATGGTAAAACAGTGTTACTCGAGTTGCGTGTTTCAAAATCTAGTATTTTCTTGGCAAAATAGCGAAAACAGCGTATCTCTAAGTTACGCGTCTTTTCCAAACAACTATTTTGCTACGAGATACGCGGGTTTGGCGAAAAAATAGTAACCAAATAATTACACGTAACTTGATTTACGCTGTTTTGCAAGATTAACTCTGCGTATAATTAGATGTCGGATTGGCAAACCCGCGTGTCTGGACAAAATCAGCTGTATCTTTAGTAAAAATAGTTTACTTTACTTAAGTTTTTAAAAATTAAAAAAAATTAAACATAATGCACGTTTCCATTTTTTAAATCAATTTCCTCTGTAAATAATAGAGAAAATGCAAACACTCAAACTTTAAAGTGCTCATATCTCAAAAACGTCATTTTCGAGTTACGCTGTTATGTTCACCAGTTATTGGATATTATGAATAGGAAAATTAGTCGGGTATGGGGTTACCGTGCACCCCACCCACCCCACAGGACTCCCCCCAAACCAACTTTTTGACTTACTTTCATGGTCCTAAAACATATTCAGGATGTTACCAAAATTTGGTACGTTAAGGGGTTATTCAAGATGGCGTCCAAAATGGCCGCCATATTATGGCAATCAAAATGTATGGTAAAAGTATAGTTTAAAAAAATGGAATGTATGTATTTAGACCACTAGACACTCATATCCAGAACTTTTGCTTTGTTAACACACCTAAATCCAAGATGGCCGCTAAAATGGCTGCCAAAAATGTTAACATTCTATAAATTGGCATATGAACCAACATGTATGATCAGATCTACAGCCACTAGGCTTTATCGTAGACATATAGTGAATGCTGTCCCATTAGATTTGGGGGTATTGGTATTACATAGTTTTACAAAACAATTGTTTTAGGTCATTTAATATCAAATTAATCATTTTGGCAGCCATTTTGTAAAGTGATACAGAATCAGAATTGTCACAGAGGTGGGCCTTATCAGTTTAGAACATACTAGTTGGTGAATTTTATGTAATATACACTCACAATCTATTTTGGATTACCATACACTCATGTAGACTATATTTACATTTACAGCGGCCATTTTGGTGGCCATCTTGGATTTAAAGTACATTGTTACAATGCAAATATACTGGATAGGAGTTACTAGTGGTCTAATACATACATCCCAATGTTAAAACTATAATTTCATCATACATGTTGGTTATGTTATCCCATTTTATGGAATTCCGACTATTAGTTCAGTCATTATGGGATCTATTTTGGTGGCCATTTTGGATTATTAAGTATGTTAAAAAATCAAAAAATATTGGATATGCGTTACTAGTACATACATCCCATCATTAAAACTATATGTTCATGATACATTTTGGTTGATATTATCCCATTTTACTGAATTCAAAATTGGTTCAGTCATTTTGGGACCCATTTTGGGCGCCATTTTGGATTTTTAACTATGATAACAAAGCAAAATACTGGACATGAGTTACTAGTGGTCTAACACATACACCCCATCGTTAAAACTATACTCTGATCATACATGTTGGTTCATATTATGCCAATTTATGAAATGTTACCATTTTTGGCGGCCATTTTGGCGACCATCTTGGATTTAGGTGTGTCAACAAAGCAAACGTTCTGGATATGAGAGTGTAGTGGTCTAATGCATACATCCCACTATTAAAACTATACTTTCACCATACAGTTTGATTGCTATATGTCATTTTATGAGATCTGACCAGTTCTGGCGGCCATTTTGGACGCCATCTTGAATAATCCCGTAGCATAGCAAAATTATTTTTGGTAACATTCTGAATATGTTTTAGAACCATGAAAGTAAATAAAAAAAAGTTGGTTTTGGGGAGTCCTGGGAGAAGGGGGTGTACGGTAACCCCTGTATATTAGGGCGGGGCGTAAATAGGGAAGGTATTTGGTTCAAATCGGCCATGGTCAAAATGTATTCCAATTGACCCCACATGATTAAATATGCACTTTAAAACAAATTTGGAGGGGGTCTTCAGACCCCACCACTACCCTTAATCCCCCTATAGGGGAATACATGGTAAAATTGCCAAATTGGTGTAGCAAAATTATGTTTCGACCTAAAACAAAATAAAACATAATTTTTTTCAGCACAATGCATTTCTATAAGGTCCCTTTAATGACATACTAAAAGTCCGAAAATATCAGAGTGGTAGAAATATGCCTAATTTGCATAAACTTAAAATGGCCGCTAATTTGATAATTTTGGCGGCCATTTTTTATTTATGCAATTTAAGATACACATATTAGGGCAGATATGTCTCTGTATGTCCTTTGAGATGTTATACATTCATAAAATATATGCTGAAGCTATTTAAAGTGCCATAACAACTATCTCAGATAAGAAATAAGTCCAAAACAATGAAAATGCTCAAATTAGCGGCCATTTTAAGTTTATGCAAATTATCATATTTCTGACACTCAGATATTTTCAGACTTTTAGTATGTCATTATGGGTACCTTATAGAAATGCATTAAGCTGAAAAAAAAATGTATCAATTTGTTCTAGGTCGAAACCTAATTTTGCTACACCAATTTGGCAACTTTACCATGTATTCCCCTATAGGGGGATAAAGGGTAGTGGTGGGGTCTGAAGACTCCCTCCGAAAAATTTTTAAAGTGCATATTTGATCATGTGGGGTCAAGTAGAATACATTTTGACCATGGCCGATTCGAACAAAATACCTTTCCTATTTACGCCCCGCCCTACTGTATATACCCGACTAATATGTGTTCTTGTTTTAGAAAATATTAAAAATTACTATATAGAAACACTATGTTTTTCAGTATCCAGACACATTTCCCCAGCTAAGTTTGAATAGTTTTTGATAGCCAATGTGTCATGCTATGAGACTACAATCAGGTTATTTTAATTCACTGCTGGGATAAATTCCTGCAAGCGATTGAAGATAGCCCCATTTTTACATAAAACATCAAGATATTTGAGGGGGTCCTAAGTTGGACCCCCCTGGTGAGGAAGAAGGAGTTAAGTGAAATTTGGTTTGATCTTCACAATACTAAACCCATGTACTTACAATATTTTAACTTGATTAAAAAATAATTTGACAATGGACATCAAGATTACAAGTATGAACATTATGCAAAAATGGGCAATTATATGCAATTTTGGGAGATTTGGGGCTTAAAAGGGGCTAAAACTTGATGGGGCACAACGTCCAAGCTATAGGGGCCAGAATTTTCAAACCTTGTCAGCATGAATATTTCATCAAGTACATATACTAAACCAAAAAAGAGCAAAATCCGACAACCTTCATGTTCCGCCCACCATTTGGTTTTCTCAGGCACGCACTCTTAAAAGATTGGGTATCGTACAGTTAGCCATAATACCAAGTTTGATTGCAATACACCATTCACATCTGGATTTATAACAATTACGCATATTAATTAGCTGGACTTAGTCACTTTTTTGATTGCAGTCAGTAAAACTGGTCAAAATGACCAATTTCACTAGGTTATTTTAGCTTAATGCAATATAATTTTACCATATTTTTAAATTTTTACATGGTATATAGATATTCAATTGTTAAAGAAATATGTGTAAATGGTGTTTTGAATGTTACATTATTAACAAATTGAGCTCTCTAAATCCTGATAAATTATATTTGTGGGCATTGTTACTGTTTTTGGCAGGTTTTTGGCCATTTTCCGAGTGTCTCAAAACACCGTACCACAAGAATGCATTGACCGATTGTCATAATTCTTTTTGGAAAATAAATCTCTCATTGCAATCTGTCTCAATCATTTGAATGTTATGTGTGCTATGCCTACTATAAGGATTAAGAGAAATAAGCCCTCTTTGTACAACAAAACGTCGATTCAAAAATTGCTGAACAAGCCGCGATCAGCATTTTACGTCAGCAGTGTCCCCCTGCAGCACACGTGATAAATAACGCGAACCATATTTAATTTATTTATTTAAGAAAAGGCACAATAAATAGCGATGGTATTGTTTTAATCAAGTTTTGCTGTGTTTTTGTGAGTAGGAACAACACTAATGGTAATTTTTAACGTTCATCTTAAATTCTCAAGTAAATTAATTAAAAAATAAAAATCTTCAACCCTTCTTTCCCTTTAAGAACAGGGCGAGAGATACAAATCGTAATAATTTATGGTCGTTGTCTGTGCAGCTTTAGCTTAGCTTTTTACTATTTTTAACTTATGAAAACTACGCCGCGAACGTGCTTTCTTCCAAAACCAGTTACTCGGGCCATTTATCTTCCTGAAGACGACACTGAAAGGGCTGCTTCTAGTTCTTTTCCCGAATAACGTTAACATTTTTTTTATTTTCCTAGTTTGTAGTGCACTTTTAGTCTCAAAATGTCTTAATTAATTAATACTTAAAATGATAGCATAAGAGAAGCTTTTACTTCCATTAGGATAATATTAGTTGTCAAGGTCTGTCTTTTTATCGTCTGCTAACTAGTGGCGTATTGGCTATTCCACTTGAAACCCATCCCCCCAATGAAATACATTCCCAGTGGGCAAACTAGTTCGTTGTTTTAATGCTTTTTTTTAAATGCAACACATGACTTGGTTGTTTTGAGTGTTTTGAGGTAATTACAACCAAGTTACATCCAATTTTTCCCATTGGGTACCTTAGTCTTCCATATCAGGGAGTGTGCATTTCAAAATGGGGTTATTTATTTATTTATTTTATTTATACAATTAGGCTGAAGAGCCAGCACAAACCCAATAGTGACTTAAACACTACATCAAAGATATGCCCGATGTGTGTGTGTGTACAGATACAGACCCGGGATGATCCCCTACTCTTTACGAAGGAGACTGACCTTTTATCGTGCTCGGGGATAGCTCTTCCGATGCACGGGACCACTATTTCTACATGACTTCCGAAGCACGAGGCAAGTGAGACTAAGTACCTTGCCCAAGGATACAAACATGTTGGCGGTAGCGGGGCTCGAACTCACAACCTTTGTATTACCTGCATTGGTGACTCTATACAGGGAAGATATTTGAGCCATTTCTTCCATAGGAGTGTAAGTATTTCAACTGGAATAGTCCATTGCATCCATTTAGAAGTACACAAAATATGATTATGGGTGGAATTAATGGGGATATTGTAAAGTATTAATATATTGTACTTGTCATGCTTATTAGCATAGGCATTGTCCTCGTCAAAAACCTCCTTTAGTATCACTAAATTAGGATTCACGGAGGAAAAAAAATGGAAAGAAGCTGACTTCAACTGATAATATGGGTGTCAATATTGAACTAAAAAGTCAGGGTGGATAGGGGTAGGGAACTATTTCCCCCGAGGAATCATTGAAAAACGGGGAGTAGGGCGATATTGAACAAAATTCTGCTCAAAGTATGTCGTGTTTGGTATCACATGAAAGGAAATTTAATTTAAAACTCCAAAAGTGACGTTTATTTTGTTCAATTATCATCCTGTGAAAGATTACACTTGATTGAAGACGTGATACTGGTTATCAAGGAATCAGCAAGCTAATTCATTTCATGCAACGTATAAATGTGTTGCAGATTATCTGTAGAGATGGGAGTCAGTGGGACTAAAACTTAATTAGTCCCCAATGGGCATTATTCTATTGTCATGTGACGTGAATTTGGAACCCAATTTTTCAGGAGGTGTGATATTTTTGCGCTATCAATGATATTTAAAATGAGAGTTTCTATATTGTTGTCGTACAATGATGATTTTGGTGTAATTCTAAAGTTGAATACCCGTTTTCTATACCCAAAAAGAAAATTGATATATGCATTATTTTACCTTTAATTGAGAGTGATTAGTTAATAAATTGGTGCTTGAGGCATTTGAGGAGGAGACGGGGAGCCGGAGGCTGAGGAACCTTTAACAATTAGAGAATACAATATAGTTCGTAGCTGTTTTGCTATTATACGTTGGTTATTCGTTTTTTGTCTTATAATTGAATAAAAACAATAAAAATAACTAAAAACCCACAAAAAGTACACTCGTGTTTCATACTGCACATGAATATTATCACTCAACTAAAATACCATGAGTTTATATCGCAGTGATTCAATGGTCGCATACAATATTACAGGCCCTAAAATAAGTGTGCTGCCATACAGGCTGTCCCAAATTGATTAGTACCCATCGATGCCCTAAGTTCTTTAAATTCAGGTCCGTTGTTTTTCCATCATCTTTGACACACTGTACCCTTTTATTAACATTTAATATGACACACATTTTTTTGCACTTTGTCGAAAAGGTGAAATCACCATGTCTTACATGGAGTGTATCTTGAGTTTGATAAATCCGATATTCATGATCTAAAATGCTGATGAAAGGGTACAGTGTGTCAAAGATGATGTAAAATGAACGGACCTGTACCTATTAATTTTGATGATAAAACTAATTAATTAACTTTGGACATCGATGGTTACTATTCATTTTGGGACAGCCTGTATGTGCAGCTGAGACTGGAAAATCAGCAGTTAGTTGAAATCCCAAAAATGTGCAGTTCAAATGTTGGCATACAAAGCTCAAAGCATTTAATTATCAAAACCATTTTTTTAAGACTGTGTATACTCGATTTGTATATGTGCATGCGTTAACGACTCTCGTGTATACAGTCTATGCAATTTGATAAACACGACAGTCTTGTGCTATTCATATATAGATTCGGCCATAATGTATATTGGTTCGATTCGACGGTTGCTATGCCAAAAATATAAATAATTTATTATTATGTTCGTCACAATAGGCTTATGAGTTGAAAACACCCAATTAATTTAAGTACAAGTTGAACTCAACCACCAATAATAGGCCTGAATGATTGCCAGATCGATTACTTTGAATGAAACAGCTCGTGTAATGTCATTAAGGTAATTACTTACAGGCGCGGATCCAGGTGTTTTGTTTTTGTTTGGGGGGGGTAAATATTTGAATATTCAGACCAAAGTGTGACGAAAGCGGTGCGCAGCACCGCGATACGCGCTAGCGCGGACAGGGGGGGGGGGGGGGGGGGGGGGGGGGGGTGGAGAATGATGGGGGTAGTGCCCCTCTCACAATTGAAATATTTTTCAATTGTTGAACCCATTTGGTGCGATCTGGTGTATACTTTTGCCGAATATTTTATTGAAAAGCCACCTCTTTTCTAATCAATATTTTGGTTTTTATCAATGTAAGAAAGAAGTTGAGCATACCGATATTTCCCCTTGTTTTAAGTATACGTAGATGGTTGAAAAGTACGAACAGGGGGAGTATAAGGTGGGATGTGCCCCCATCAGAATTGGATTTATTTTCAATTTTTGAACCCATTTGATGCGATCTGGTGAATACTTTTGGATGTTACAGCGCGCAAAAATACTAGATATGAGTTCCTAGTGGTCTAACACATACATCCCATTGTTAAAACTATACTCTGATCATACATGTTGGTTTATATATGCCAGTATATGGAATTTTACCATTTTTGGCGGCCATTTTGGCGACCATCTTGGATTTAGGTATGTTAACAAAGCAAAAGTTCTGGATATGAGTGTCAAGTGGTCTAATAGTACATACATACCACTGTTAAAACTGTACTTTTACAATACAATTTGATTGCTATATGTCATTTTATGAGATTTGACGCCATCTTGGATATCTGGAGAGCATCGGGTTTTTTTCACTGTTAACATCTAAAATGTGTTTAAGGACCCTAAAAGGCATCCAAAAAAGTTGGTTTGGTTAAGAACTGGGGGGGGGGGGGGGGGGGGGGGGGGTGCACGGGAACCCCCTGTACATACCCAACTATTGTCAAATGAACCGAGAGTGCCAATCTCAACTGACACGGTTGAAAAATGCGACACACCAGTGGCGTAATAGGTTTTTGTTGAAGAGCTGTGTTCCAAAAGGGATCAACTCCATATCAGTGAAATAGGAGAAAAGCAACGTTTTTCATATTAAGGATGTTGCACTTCTTTGATTATGCTAATTTTCTGCCATATGAAAGATACCATACGTGTAAAAACAGGTTTGATTTCATTTTTTGATTTTCACTGTATTTCATATGTCATTCTTTATTTTCGGAAACTAGTGGAGTTGATCCCTTTTGGAACATAAATGTTTCGACCAATTTTAAAAACCACTTTACTAAACAATCGTTATTTTCAATTAAGGTACACCTGAAAGACATTATCAAATCACGTTAAAAACAGAAAACTGCATTCAAATACCTCTTCAACTTTTTAAATTATGACATTTTGTTATTTCTTGAAAAAAAATGAACATTTGGACAATTTGGCACATTTTTTGAAATAACAACACTTCTGTTTGTGTGCAATTTTAAAAACAATTATACCATACATTTTACATTTTCTTCATTGCATTTCATTGATGATATTACTATCAATGTTTTACCATGATAAAAGAACTATATTTCTACCATTTTGGCTTACAAAATAGTGAATTATATTCAAATTTCCGGAATTACCGGACATTTCCGGAAATTACCGAGGGCCATTACTTTTGACCCGAACATGCTAAAGATGTAGAACAAAGTTTAAAAGATGTATTTCGTAACTCTCTTTCATGTTCTCATCTAACTCAATTTCGCCAAAAAGTGGAGTTGATCCCTTTTGGAATAGAGCTCTTTATATGGGGGGGGGGGGGGGGGGGGGGGGGGGGGAAAGAAACGACAAGATTATTTTTACAAAAGAAATGCGCGCGCGGGAAAACTTTGACTTTTATTTTTGCTATGATTGAGTTGGCTCTAAACAAGCTTGTACCCAATAATATTGCATTTAGAGGACACATGCACGCGTAGCGCGTGAAACATTTCCATCTGTGTACTTTTGACATAATTCCATGATTCCTCTTGTCAAATGAACCGACAGTGCCAATCTCAACCGACACGACTTAAAATGTTGGGGGGTGGGGTCGATCGCCCAACTGGCTTGGCCAATGCGACACACGACACCTCGCGACACGGCAATATCCGTGGTATTTTGTCAACCCATGACCATGTGACATGTAGACGGTTGTATCGACCCCTTTACTTGGGCAAATACCCGTGCTCTCTACCCCTTCTCTTCCACCTTTCTCTCTCCTCTCTCCCTCTTTCCTTTTTTAAATTGTTTTTACAACCTCGATATTGTGAATGCTTGTGCATAATGCGCGCACTTTTGAACGCTGGATTTTGAACAAATTATTAAGTAGAATCGGTGCTGCGTAATCTTCAATTAAATAATTAAGCAAATGCCTGTTTTTCAAAAGAGGGTTTCCAAATGCGTAGGGAATACAATGTTCTAGTGATCAAACGATCACTAAGACAAACATATTGCGGCTCAAAACCGACTTCGAATATATTGAAAAGGCATATAATGTTCCCGAAATGTCACACCATCAATGAACCCCGGGACGGACGGTACCCAAGCTGATTTTGATTTTGTTTCACCATAACTTGCGCAACCACAGCAAGTTTAAAACATCAGTCAAATTATGTTACGTCACAATCATGACAATGCGGACGCGAAAAATCAGCACCCCAAATCTTGGGTAGATCTTGAACAAAAGAAGAGTAGGAAACACAACGCGATCGACCTCGTTAACTAAATCCTTATTTCTATTCATAGATAAAATAGATCCGACATTCATGTGTACCCTGTGTGTGTTATCTGTTTGCCGCTGGTATAACCGACTGGAGGGTGGTCCTGCATACATTTTGCTATACATTTCTATCTGAGAGAATGAGAGAAATTCACTAAATCTTACTATACGCTCTGAAGCACTGTTGATTGGAAGCGAAATTTGTTAAATATCAAATGAATATGGGGAGAAACGTGTAGCTTCAATGAGTAATACAGTCTTGATAATATTAACCTATTTTGACAAATTAAATTTGATGGAATTGCATTAACTACCAAAACTCAATGTTCTGGTGATATGCGGGTAATCAAAGTATTCACAAACTGTAGCTAAATAAAAATAAGTCACAACCACATGTTCAATTTGAGTGCCCCAGACTGCCCCTTCTTCCTATAGTGCATCAAAGACAATAACATTTTATAATCAAATCATACTCTGTCAAAACTATCAATCGGTCGATATACTTTATAGTTTAACACGGTATATCTAGCGAGTAAAAGTTCATCATGATACTATTCCTATACCATGTCACGCTATAAATCACCTATTCAAAAGTCCCGCGTACATACACACTTGGACAGGTGTTGGCTTTGTGGTCTAGGGATCGGCAAACTGATTGCTCAAAGGATTCGATACCGTAGTGCTTACTAGTCTCATTATTCCAAGGGTGGATAGGGCCATCTTCTCATACACTTGAAGGGTAATAAAAATGAAATACATTTACGAAACTGAACTTCATTTGGAGCGCGAGTGTTTGTGCCTTGCTCATACAGAACAATATTTTGAACATCATGAATTCCTGAAATTCGAAAATAACCTATTGATATTGTTAATACGTTGAACATAACCCAGTTCTAACTAGGCCTAAATAATTGTCGTATCAATCAACTCGTATGATGCCATTAAAGTGATCAAATATTTCGATATTGCATGGAAGTACGATTCTTTCATGGTTATTGTGAGGATATGTGCATACTGCGTGCAATTTAAGACCAATTTTATTAAGTGGAGCCGGCGCTTGGGCAATTGACGTAATGAATATTTTAAACGATAGCTAGCTGTCGATTAAGAGGATCAGACGGTGAATATAAAGAATGTGACATAAATTATAAATGATCATCTATTGTAATTTCTTCCACTCATAATATATCTGCTCAAAACATGTATTCGATGGCTTTTGGTGGTAATGAACACTGATGAAGCGTGGCCTGGAAACGCATAAACACAAACTGACACGCTTCATTATTCCAAAATGTCTCTAGTAGTTTTAAATTTACAAAATATCTTTGATTAGAAAAGGTTACTGGATAGGATTGAATTAAAGGCCTTTAAATAATGTTATCACCACCGTTCTTCTTCGAAACTAATTTGAAACAGCGCAATTCTAGAATTTCGGATGTTCCAAAATATAATGAGTTTTATAGGAACGTAAAGTGCCAACACTTTGAAGATCATGGCCTGGATTTCTTGACGTTCAATATCTGGATGGTCAGTGAATGACTTATTTATATTATTTTATGTACCCGCATGATAAACTTAATTGCATGTACCTAAGCTGAGTTCTGTCGTCGTGTCGGTTGAGATTAGCACGGTCGGTCATTTGACAAGGGGAATCATAGAATTATGACGGTCAAAATGACGAAGATAGCAATTATTCGCCCAAAAAGCTCATTTAAAGCCGAAACGTACTTCAATCATGGCAAAAATAGTGCAAATGCTAAACAGCCAAAAGGTTTCGCACGCTATGCGCGCATATGTTCTGCCTCAATATATATGAAAAACATAGATACATTACTATACAAGCATAGTACTAGACAATATTTGGATCACATGTATCATGTAAATTTATAATAAAACATGTGTTTCAGATATTAATTTGTTTTATTATTCTCTTTTAAGTTTAATGTTGTTTCCAAAAATGATGTAGGGGTGATACAGTTTATCGTTGCCTAAAATTGTGTGCAGCTGAGACTTCCCTTATTTTAGGCCCTGCAATATTTTAGGCCCTGCAATATTATCAAATAGTATGTCTAATGAACTGAACATAAAAAGTGAATCTAACCGAGCCGGAAACTAAGAATTTAAATATTGGCCCTTTAGTCATATCGGTAGAAACATAACAGTAACGATACAAAATGATTGGCTTCGTTGGACCTCGTTCAATGTTCAGGTAGTCAAAGAAGTCGATTGTTCTGGGTGAATCTCGTTTGGTTTCCATCTACCCACAAGAGAGTATCTTCTTGTAAGCATATCTGAAATTCTTATTCATCACCCCGTACAATATCGGGTTTATGACGCTACTCATGTGAGCCATCAGACCTGCTATGATATATACAGGTGTCGGCAATCTGTCGGCAAAGTCGATCAGTAGTAGAAGTGTGTACAATGACCAGCAAGAAACGTACGCGATGAAGATAGAGAAGAGCATCTTAAGAAGTTTCACATCTTTGTTGCTAACTGCCGTCGAGTGAAGTCGATGAGAGTTCGGCGTCATATTTCTCAACCGGTTAGAACTTCTGCGCAGCTTCAGATAAACACGCGTGTAGCACAAAATTATGCAGAGAACTGGTATTGATATGAAGCTCAAAACGTTAAACAGGACGTGTCCGTAGTCTGCTGTTCGATCGTAAGTGCACGCCATTATTTTAGAGTCAAAATGATGTCCACCCCATCCAAGATAATTCGACAGATCGGCGACGACGCACAAACACCAGATTACAATTGCGATTGTTATTGTTTTCGTCCATGTAAATATTTTATTATAGAGATGATTTTTGCAAATATACACGTACCGATTAATTGCGATAGCCCCGATAGTCCACAAAGAACACGTACAGCTGATGACACAAACGCTAGCAAGTGCGGCACATAAACCAGGCCACTTTTCATAAAGTTTCTCTCTTTGGCCGAAAATTCCTCCGACAGCAATGGGCTCCACAAATGCCGTGATGCTTAGGTCTGCTAACGCTAAAGACAATGTAAACACGTTTGTTGTCGTGCGTAGTTTTCGTATAGATAATACCGTACGAATCACCAACACGTTTCCAATATTTCCGATAACAGAGAACATCAATTTATCAAGACCATACCATATGAGGAAATGTTCTGGCATGTCGTACTCAGACAGCATCAATAAAGAATGGTTGCTGTCGAACATTTTGCAAATGAATCTGAAGTGTTCGAAAACAAAATGAATAAAGTCTGCTACCGGTATTACTATTTTTCTTTTGCTCCCCGTAAATGTTACAGAATGTTAGTAATACATGTACACACTGCTTCTATAATACGCAATGAGCTTCTATCAGATTTTATAGAAAGATGTTGTACATATTTTATTGCCATCGAGGAATGGAGAGAAGTAGGCTTATATTTGATGCCGATGTTGACATTGACGTTGAGAATTACATACTTTGAGCACTGTTGCCGCAGAGAATAATCCCGAGGAGAATCATAAATGGTATTGCAGCCCAAGTCATAGATCGTCGTATGTCGGTACGTCAGAGAAAAAGTACGTATAGTTAAATGGCCTGCTTCTCACAGGTATGGAATACATGAAGCGGAGCTTTGATTGCTGAATTCCCGGTGTATTCTCTTCGTATTCAATTCAGAATGATCGTTCCAGGAGGTTGAAATTCCTGACGGCGTTTCAAGGACAATTTTGCTCATTTTACCCCCGTTTTCGTGCATTTAGGAGGACATTTTGCCTGGAAATAATAACGCCCCCTTATGTACCATTTCAAGGACACTTTCTAAATAGTCCTCCTTTTTTGCGCAAAAACGAGGACACATTTGGTTTAAAATACTCCTTTTTACAATTTATGCACAGAGGATCGGACATGGGTCTTCAAATATAATCATGATCATAGGCCTACTACCGTTGTTTGGTGTGTTTTTTCGCGGACACAGCTTTAAAGAAATACCCCTAATTGGGAGAAATCGCGGACATAAATTTCCGCGGACGTGATATGAAAGCTCCCCCTTTTCGCATGTATCAAAAGTCAATGTCGACTGAAACCACCAGGGATGAATTTTCGAGTTAGGTGCGGTATTGTAACTTTTGTGTATTATTTTAGATGTGGCCACACCTGACACATGATGCATTGAGTGTGGTAGTTTTTTAAAGAACGATGCATAACAATCCCGCACCTTAATGGAATTTTCATGATTACCAATCCATCACATTTTAATACGCAAGTATATGCATCACATTTTAATATGCAAATATATCAGTCAGTATACGTGCGTCGTGTATTGTACCCTCTTTTCACCATTCTGTGGCAGCTATATTGTGCTGTTAACATTACGAACAGGGCGAGGGATACAAATCGTAATTATGGTCGTTGTCTGTGCAGCTTTAGCTCAGCTTTTTACTAATTTTTACTTATAAAAACCACGCCGCAAAAGTGCTTTGTTCCCGAACAAGTTACTCGGGCCATTTATCTTTCTCAAGACGACACTGAAAGGTCTGCTTCTAGGAAGAAGAAAAAATAGTAACGGTATTCGGGAGAAGAATACCGTTAACATTTTTTTAATTTCCTATTTTTTAGTGCGCTTTTCGTCTCAAAACGTCTTAATTAATTAATACGTAAAATGATAGCATGAGAGAAACTTCTATTTCCATTAGGATACTATTAGAAGCGAGGTCTGTCTTTTTATCATCCGTATCTGGTGGCGTATTGGGCTATTCCACTTGAACCCCCCCCATGAAAGACATTCTAAGTGGGCAAACAGTTCATTGTTTTAACGTCTAATGTGACAGTTTGTACGACGTCACTCTAACGTTAGTATTAGAAGAGTAACGTATTTACAACGTCTTCACAATGTTCTAATTCAATTGATAGCAAAACAACTTATAATAACGCCCGTAATAACGTTGATACGACGTTAATAACGTTAAAAAGACGTTGTAAAAACTGGTATATACAACCACACCACAACCAAAATGTAACGCATGACTTGGTTGTTTTGAGGTCATTACAACCAATCAAATTTTGCCCATCGGGTAACCTTAATCTTCCATATCAGGAGTGTGCATTTCAAAATGGGGTTACCTGAATGGGTGACTCTATCTAGGAAAGATTATAGTCATATCTTCCATAGGGTGTAAGGATTTCAACTGGAATAGTCCTTTGCATCCATTAAGAAGTACACAGAATTAGATCATGTTGTGAAATTAATGGGGATATTGTGATGTATTAATAGATCGCATGTTCTTAATAATGCTTATTATGCTTATAAATTTTTCCTCGTAAAAACCCTCCTTAAGCATCACTAATTTAGGATTCTTCTGGAAAAATATCGGAAAGAAGCTGACTTCAACTGATAGTGGTAAGTATGGGAGTCAATATTTAACAAGTAAGGATGGATAGGGGTCGGGGAACTATTTTTCCCGGGGAATCATTGAAAAACGGGGAGGGGGGGGGGGGGCGTCATTGAACCAAATTCTGCTCAAAGTATGTCGTGTTTGGTATCACATGAAAGTAAATTTAATTTAAGATGCCACAAGTGATGTTCATTTTGTCATTTTTTATCATCCTGTGAAAGGTTTACACTTGATTGAAGACATGGTGCTGGTTATCAAGGAATCAGCAAGCTAATTCATTTCATGCAACGTGTTGCATGTGTTGCATGCAAGTATCTGTAGAGATGGGAGTCAGTGGGACTAAAACTTAATGAGTCCCAATGGACATTGTTCTATGGTCATGTGACATGAATTTGGAACGGTAAACCTTTGGAAGGTGTTCCACAAGGATCAGTCATTGGACCGTTATCATTCATTGGACCGTTAGCGTCCGCCCCTTCCCCCTTGGTTACGGCCTGATTGCTGTAATACTTGAGTTCATGAGTTGTGATGATTATAAAACATGGCGCCCTGTGCCCTATAGGTATGCGAAACGCAGCGCCTGATAGGCGCTACGCACACTTCCTTGCCGACAAAAAACGTGCCAAAAATGGGCCAAAAACTGCGGATTCTGTATTTTTATTGCTGATTTCAACGTTAATATAGCATGTCCGCAGTTGTAATGTATTCTTCACTTGTACGCACATTTGCGTTTACCGACAGAAAACAGACCAAAAATTACTCAACATTTGCGGGTGTTTTGACGGGGATTTGCATTGAACTTGCATACATACATACATACAAATGAGATTTTATAAGGCGCTATTTCATTTAGATCACGGCGCTGGCAGCAAACAAACAAAACAAAAAGGTACAATCAACAAACAAAACAAAACGTACCAATAAAAACTAGTACTACATGTATACAGAAAGAACAATTAAGTAAGATGAGTCTTCAGTTGTTTCTTGAAAAGTCTGATGTTGCTGGGTAGATCATTCCATAGTTTAGGACCAGCAACAGTGAAAGATTTATCAACGGCAGAGTTTTTTGTACGTTGAACAACTAGGAGAGATCGATCAGACCCAGATCGAAGACCAGGTCGACCAGGTTTATAGTGAGCAATGCACTGATTCAGATAGATAGGTCCAGTTTCATTAATACATTTATAAATATGTACACACAATTTGTAGATTAACTTATTTCATATTATTCAGTTTTAGGCTCATAACTCGGTTTCTTTTTTTCTCTTTCCCACACTTTCGGTGGATCTATACTTAATGAACGAAAGATAGAGATTTCCACTTACGACAACCTTAAATTAAGCAATAAACTCATACGATATGCAGTTTAAATTGTTAATAGTAATCCGGTTAGCAACAAGGCTATTTCATCTCACATAGTTATATTTATTTGTTTTTTGTTGATACTGTTTGCCCATGCTAAAGACCTTGATAATGAAAATAAAAGCTACAGGCACTCTGTCAGCATTGAGCATTTTGAAATAATTAGCATTTCAGAATGGCCGCCAAAATGCTAATGTTATGCCATAGATATAATACTCCTATTATAGGCGACATATTTCAGTAATTTCATTTGTATAATTGAATGAACAAATGAGCACTACTACATATCTGAATAACGTGTTGTTGAACATCACGTTAACATAAAACCATAGAAGTACAAACCAATATGGCTGCACAAATCAAACATATGGCCGAACTAATTATCATTGGCATTCTATTATGTGCTACAATATATACAATTCAGGATTATTTTAAATTAAAACAACACAATGCAACATGAGAGCTAAAACTCCACAAAATTACTTAACTATTTATAGTTTAATCAGTTACAAATTTGCGAAGCCTCCTTACAGCAGCGAATGAATATAGAAGGAAAAAGCAATAATCGCACTGTACACAATTTAGGATTATCTTAAATAAAAAAAGCGATGCAACATGAGAGCTAAAACTCCAACAAATTAATTAACTATTTGTAGTTGATCAGTTCCAAATTGGCGAAGCCTCCTTACAGCTGCAGCAAATGAATGCAGAAGGACGCGGGCGCGCATGATATGAAGGCACTAATAAGCATAGACTAATTACTTACAAGCGCACTGTGCATCACATGCGTGACGCGTGCGTTCGGCCAAAATCGCGTATATGGCCATAATCTCGCTTGGATTACTTTTGCGCGCGGAGAGATAAAAACCTAATATTTCTTGCCAATTTTGAACTGATTAAACTATAGTGCACTGTTTAGGCGATTCTTAGCTTATTATGATATTTGGAAATAAAAATGAGTAATTACTAATCACGTGATTGTAATGCACTGTAGCGTAAGTCCCACGCAATCAATATTGAAATGCGGTATTCGCGCGTAAATGCTGCGTCTAGAATGCTCTGATGTCACGCCATTGCACAGAGTTATGAACGAAGTATCGACCAGTTTCATGAATGTCGACCAGTTTCATGAATGTGGTCGTTTATGAAGAAATGTGTTGGAGTCTGCGCCTTCAATTATGATAAAAAACGGGATTTTTTTTTTTTACAATTGTATATACATGTATGAACTTACACCTATAAGGATTAAGAAAAATCAGCCCTCTTTGTACAACAAAACGTCGATTCAAAAATGCTGGTTGAGCCGTAATCAGCATTTTACGTATGGTTAGGGGTGGTATACCTGCATATTTAAACATTGTTTTAATCCAGTTTTGCTGTGTTTTTGTGAATAGAAACAACACATGGTAATTTTTAATGTTCATCTTGAATTCTGAAGTAAATTAATTAATAAAAACAATTTCAACATGACTTAAATGTATGGTGAACTTTGCACACACACCCCCACATTCTTTGTATTTCCCGGGTTTTATCCATACGGAAGTACGCCCTCTCCTATTGAGTATCCCATTCCAAATACTGCCCTCCTATATCGATCATGCTTCAAATATTCAGTATGCATGATTGTACCATAGCCGCCCGATCGTAATGCCAAACTCAAAACCACGCAGCGATTATAGAGGGCGTTGGTAATTTAGGCTATGTTTGCCAATCTCCATTATCTTTTGGTGAAACTATATTTTTGGCCGATTTTTTTCTAAAATACAGGAGCGCTTAGCATCTGGATACCTCGGGTGTACTCAGATTGATGTGGTGAGGGAGTAATCTAAGCCTGTAGATACCTAAGCGCTCGACGATCTTACTCGATCCTGGCCCAAAACCGGTGGCGATCTAACCATGTGTCTATCTATGGTGGTTTTCAGGTCGGAACCAGCTGTCAATTACGTGCACAGCGGGATCATGTGAGCTGCTGTGAAAAGATGCAACGCTTTCATTCAATCTGATTCCAGTTTGAGTCTCCCCTAATAAATGGCGGATCCGTGCAAAGAGCGAGTTACTTGATAGCTCTAGGCTTTTCCGAACTGCGTGTGTTTTATACTGCACGCCTTAGTAGGCCTTCATTCCGTGTGAGTCTTTGAATGACGTTCATTAGTGTTAAAATTCTTATTCATTATTTTGTCTTGAAATTGAATAAAAATATTTAAAATAACTAAAAACCCACACAAAATACATGAATATTATCACTATTCAACCAAAGTACCAAGAGTCTATATCGCAATTATTCAATGGTCGGATACAATATTATCATATGACGGTATGTCTAAGAGTATTGAACGTAAAATGTGCATCTAACCGAGCCGGAAACTAAGAATTTAAATATAGGCCCTTTAGTCATATCGGTAGAAACATAACAGTAACGATACAAAACGATTTGCTTCATTGGGCGTCATTCAATGTTCAGGTAGTCATAGAAGTCGAATGTTGTGGGTGAATCTCGTTTGGTTTCCATCAACCACAAGAGAGTATCTTCTTGTAAGCATCCCTGAAATTCTGATTCATTACCCCGTACAATATCGGGTTTATGACGCTACTCATGTGAGCCATCAGACCTGCTATGATATAGACAGGTGTCGGCAATCTGTCGGCAAAGTCGGTCAGTAGTAGAAGTGTGTACAATGACCAGCAAGAAATGTACGCGATGAAGATAGAGAAGAGCATCTTAAGAAGTTTCACATCTTTGTTGCTAACTGCCGTCGAGTGAAGTCGATGAGAGTTCGGCGCCATATTTCTCAACCGGTTAGAACTTCTGCGCAGCGTCAGAAAAATGCGCGTGTAGCACAGGATTATGAAGAGAACTGGTGTTGATATGAAGATCAAAACGGTAAACAGGACGTGTCCGTAGTCTGCTGTTCGATCGTAAGTGCAACCCATAATTTTAGAGTCAAAATGATGTCCACCCCATCCAAGATAATTTGACAGATCGGCGACGACGCACAAACACCAGATTACAATTGCGATCGTTATTGTTTTCGTCCATGTAAATATTTTATTATAGAGATGATTTTTGCAAATATACACGTACCGATTAATTGCGATAGCCCCGATAGTCCACAAAGAACACGTACAGCTGATGACACAAACGCTGGCAACTGCGACACATAAACCAGGCCACTTTTCATAAAGTTTCTTTCTTTGGCCGAAAATTCCTCCGACGGCAACGGGCTCCACAAATGCCGTGATGCTTAGGTCTGCTAACGCTAAAGACAATATAAACACGTTTGTTGTCGTGCGCAGTTTTCGTATAGATAAGACCGTAAGAATCACCAAAACGTTACCAATATTTCCGATAACAGAGAACAGCAATCTATCAAGACCAAACAATATGAGGAAATGTTCTGGCACGTCGTACTCTGACAGCATCAATAATGAATGGTTGCTGTTGAGCATTTTCAATCAAATGAATCTGAAGTGTTCGAGAAAAAATGAATAAAGTTTGCTACCAGTATTACTATTTTTCTTCTGCTCCCCGTAAATGCTACAGAATGTTAGTATTACCTGTACACATTGCTTTTATAATACGCAATGAGCTTATATCAGATTTCATAGAAAGATGTTGTTCCTTTTTATATTGGCATCGAGGAATGGAGAGAAGTAGGCTTATTTGATGCTGATATTGACGTTGAGAATAACATACTTTGAGCACTGTTGCCGTAGAGAATAATCCCGAGGAGAATCATAAATGGTATTGCAGCCCAAGTCATAGATCGTCGTATGCCGGTACGTCGGAGAAAAGCGTGTGGTTAATTAAATTGCCTGCTATACACAGACCGTTAAGGGGGGTGTGGACCCTCAGCATAGCCTCCGTAAAACAGCCGTAACTTCTTCATTATTCATTTAATCTATATAAAAGTAAACATTGTTTTGCAGAAAAGGGTTCAATGAATCCAACATGATCATGAAATTGACTATTTTGGAGAAAATTATTAAAAAAAACTTTTTTTTTACCATTTTAGGTTTTGAAAAGATAACTAAAAATATATTTTGTCAAATTTTGACATTTTGGTAAAATATCAATTTTTGCCACTTTTGGGTCTTATCTATAATTAAACAAATAAATAAGATATTGAAAAAAAGAAGAAGAAACTTCCAAGGGAATGTTATCAGGATTATAATAAAACTAGTATGACAACATTTGACACAATACATTTTTAATTATCGTTTCAAAAACCTAAAATGGGTCAAAAAACGTGTTTTTTTTAATAATTTTCTCCAAAATGGTCAATTTCATTATCATGGTTAGATTCATTGAACCCTTTTCTGCAAAATAATGTATATTTTTATATAGATTTAATAAATAATGAAGAAGTTATGGCAGTTATACGGTGGCTATACCTGATGAGGGTTCACACCCCCTTAAGTTAACGTTTTTTATTTTCCTGGTTTTAGTGTAGTTTTCGTCCCAAAATGTCTTCATGAATTAGAGAAGCTTTTACTTCCATTAGTTCATATTAGAATCAAGGTCTGTCTTTATCATCCGCTAACTGGTGGTGTATTGGCTATTCCACTTGTAACCCATACTCCCAGGGAGGATATATAATGGGTCTGGGAGGGGAAATTCGAATTGCAAAAATGAAGCCTCCTATTATATATGGGCGTGTGAGTACGCGAAATGTGACTCGTGAAATGAGGACGCTATCTTGCAACGCTATGATTGAGAGCACGAAAGTCCTTATAAGGCACATTCAGAAGAAGCGAGAGGTGACTCACAAGATGGGAGCGCTATCACACTAGAGGCTTCAATATCGGCAATGGGTAGTCTTTGTTAAGTGGCACATACCCCAATAAAAGACGTTCACAGTGGGCAAAACAGTTCGCTGTGTAGGCGTATGATATGAAAGTTTGTACAACGTCACTCTAACGTTAGTATAAAAGTAACGTATTTACAACGTTTTCACAACCATGACAACGTTGTAATTCAATTGATAGCAATAAAAACGTTAAAATAACGCCAGTACTAACGTTGATACGACGTTAATAACGTTAATCACGTGGTCATATGGGACGCACCATTAGATTTCCAGGTGGGGGGGGGGGGGGGGTAGGAAGTTTTTGAAGAAAACAAATTCGCAGAGCACGTGTGGTGTAGTGGATAGCATGCCGGTCTCACGATGCAAAGGTTGTGAGTTCTAGCCCCACTACAGCCAACTTGTTTGTATCCTTGGGCAAGGTACTTAGTCTCAATTGCTTCGTCGACCCAAGCGAGATTGGGGAGCTGTTAGGGGATATTACAATCTAAGTGCCGTATCGGTAGCCTGGTAAATGAAGCGAAATGATTTGTGACGATTTCCTAATGGCAGCAAAAAACAGTGGTTCGGAAGTCACGTATAAATGGTGGTCCCGTGCATCGGAAGAGCAATACCCGAGCACGTTAAAAGGTTACAGACTCTTTCGTAAAGAGTAGGGGATCATCCCGGTCTGTATCTGTTCACACATCTAACGGACCCCAATGGAAATAAGCTAATAAGCTTATTGGGTTATCCAGGGTCGTAGGACCCAAATGATATCAAATCAAATCATTCCCCCTCTATGCAGGCCAACCCCCCCTGATGAGTAAAAAAAAAGAAAAATCTACCCCCACCCAACTCAATATGAATGAATACATTGAAAATAAAATAAAATGCCCTCTTACGGCAGCCAAAAAAAAGAAAACCCCCCGAACCCCCCTGAAAAATCTAATGGTGCGTCCAGCCAAAAAAAAGAAAATCCCCCCGAACCCCCCTGAAAAATCTAATGGTGCGTCCCTAGTTACAAAGACGCACTTAGATCTAATGACAGATCCTCCGACTTTAAAGTTACCGAAGTGAAAATACGCTGGTGTAAAGACTGTGACGAAAGCATAACTAAGTACACTGTCGTGATCACGTGGTCATATGTTACAAAGACGCACTTAGATCAAATATCATTATGTTAATATCACATTATGCAAGACTGATTAGACATAATCGGTCGTTTTGTAAACTATGTTAAAACAATTAGTATAGTCAGGGAGAGCATAAATAATGGGAGGGGTATTCGAATCGCAAAACAAGAGCCTCCCATATATGGGCATATGGGCGTGGGTACGCGTGATGTGACTCGTAAATCGAAGGCGACGCTATGATTGACAGCACAAAAAATCCTTATAAGGCAAATGAGACGCGCAATGCGACTCGCAAATCGAGGGCACTATCACACTAGAGGCTCCAGTCAGACGACGGTGGACACGAACGGCCGTTAATTTTGAATTTCCGTTGGTTTCAATATAACAATGGATTTTGATTATATGACCCCATAAAATTCATCACACGTTGGAACTAAATTATTTCATCCTAAAACCACTGTGGATGGCTAACCATCCGCAGTGTCAGTATCATTTTTTGAATTTAAACCGTTGTTATAGTGAATTCATCGAAGATCGATCTTTGGTGCTTGGATGGGCAGGGGTGATGAGCAAAAATAATATGTACGGTCTTCTGGCGTATATTCGCTAGTTGTCGAAGGATCCCATTTGATTCCAACCTCCGGTCGAACCTCATCTATAATGTGAATTGAAACAATTAAGCTGCCTTATGCAAAAATATGCACAATACTGCGCCAACGCATATTATTCTCAGCACACGCATGCACGTAGCAGCTATGTTTAGTGTACCATTCAAAGGGAGCCAAATATCGAACCATTTGCGCAATATATGAAATAAAAAGGCTTTGAAATCGTCACCTGTGATTTCGGCATATGAATAAAAACACAAAGCTGAAAACGATCGAAACTGGTGAACTTAGAAGATTTATCACAACGCAGGAGGCCACAATAATTTTGTATTTGCCATCTTGTAATTTTTATTAAAAGTAACAAGTAAAAACCTTTCCAAACATATCTGAAACTCATCATGGATATATTGTACTATGTAGCGTTGAGAGCGAAATACCAACATCAAGTAGTTTAATTAAAGGCTGAAAGACAGGAATGAGGGAATGACTAACTAAAAATAACATTCATTGAAGATTCCTCAACTTTAAGATGTCATAAGAAGTACTGACACAATTTCAAAACTGACGACTTGCAAAAGACAATGCATGGATATGAAATAATCAGACTACAACAATATCACTGGGATTTAAATCCGGATGAAATTATTTGTGCTAACATCAAGGGATACGCAGCCAGAAATTACAAACATATTTCACAAACAGACTGGCAAAATGGTATAAGCATCGGTCAATATTATTAGAAATTGAGTAGGTACTCATCCGCAGTTAGGTATGTAAATTAAAACTAATATCATGGTACAACCCGGATTTTAATGATAAGTGTATGTGTTAATAAACATAATTATTTTCTATTATGGCTATTTTTCATTCAAACTGATTCCATAGATTCCATCGATATTTTCGTCAGAAAATAGCCTCCTCTCCCAATCAATGGAACGGCTGGGTCACGTGATTGGAAGATCGGTCTCAGATGGATAGACTATAATAAGCGTCCTTCCCATTCACTTGATCACGTAACCTCGTTCGCATATTTTAACCTGAATATTCGTGAAAACGCCCGTGTCCAGCGTCGTCTGGCTCCAATCTCGGCACTGGGAAACTGTGTACAGTGGCCGGTCGTTTTTTCAAAGACTGACCGTTGTCTAAATGACCGGGAATAGGCGAGAATAGCGAGAATAGACCTTCATTACGACCTTCCAACGCGTATAATCGGAGATGAATTTGTATTACATTTTAGAGCATTTTAGACCCCGTGCTGTACGGAGAAGGGGGGGGGGGGGGGGGGGGGGGGTGCGGAAGTATGCAGAACTTAATTCAACCTTAGATAGTTGGTAAAGGTTAATAATGTCAATTCCACATGTGTCTTAGAACCGGGGATGTATCTTTAGTGACATTTTAGAGCATTTTAGACCCCGTGTCGTACGGAGAAGGGGGGGGGGGGGCGGAAGTATGCAGAACTTAATTCAACCTTAAACAGTTGGTAAAGATTATTAGTATCAACTCCACGTGTCTAAGAATAAAAAATGTCTTTTTAAATACTATTTAAATCATGTTAGACTCCACGCCGTTCGTCGGAGGGGGGGGGGGGGGGGGGGGGGGGGGGCGGAAGTAGGCAAAACTTGTATTCAAATCTTTTTTTTCTCATTAAAACGTAATTCGTTTAAAATTATATTTTTGATATTTAAAAAAAACCCGTTTTTCTCCGAATTTTGTTCCTACTAGCGAAAATTAAACCCTCTGCCATTTCGATAAATAAACATGATGAACTTTAAATCGTTTAAAGTAAACATTTACGTCTATGGCATGTGTCCGAGAAGTCTTAATGTCGCAGGGTCTTGTATTAAAAGACAGTGGGGTGGAGAAAATGAGCTTTTATACACAGCTCTATGGAGAAAAATTTACATAATCGTCGATATCTCGAAAAGAAAATCATTAATTACACATTTTCTTTTTTCAAAGTAACTTTATTGAGCAGCCTATATGCAAATCTTTTCTTAAAAAAAAAAGAAAAGAAAAATTATATATTATATAATTATTATCCTCCACTTAGTCCTACTTTGCTGAATGTCAAATTGACTGGAATCTAATTATATTGCATGTCTTATTACACCCATCTTGAATCTAAAAACCACTATCCCCGCTGGAACACCCGTCATCACCCCGCCCACCCCCACCCACCCCATACACGTAACTCACAACACTTTCCACGCGGCAGGCGTCTGCAGACGACATTCCAAAAGTTCACAAAATCTTTAAAAAACCCATATTGTATTGACTTTCAATATCCTATTTAGAATCACTATGAGAAATGCATTGAAAGAAGTACAAACATGCCTAGTCTTGGTTCTGTTATCCTTGAGGTATACTTTGAAAATTGGGAAAGGATTCTGAAAAATCTGTTTTGTATAATGGCATAACTAATTGCCGCGTGGAAAGTGTTAACCTCAACCCATCCCAAAAGCATTAAGACTAACAACACGCCTACCCAGTGAATGTCTTTCGCAGCAGGTCTTTCCCGGTCCGTGTCAACTATTTTGGGGGGTTTTCTCAGTTTTTACACTCACTAGTCATCAAAATGTGATAGGCGTTAAAATAAGTGTGGAATCAATTTAGTTTACGATGAAAATATTGCCTGTTGTATCTCGAATCATGCCAGACTCACTGCACCATGAGCTGGGTCATTAGGTGTATTGAATTTTCGCCTGTTGGTTTTTATTGAAATAAATCCTTATAGACAACAATTTACAAAGGAAGTGGGCGGAGTAGTTTATTTGAGATATGTCGACCTTTTCGGCCGTTTTAGTGAGAATCGATGACCTCGATCATGGTGCGTGGTGCGTGGGGGGCGAGGGGGGCGCCCCCCCAATATTGACGTCGTGTCCGTTGAGATTGGCACTGGCGGCTCATTTGACTACAGGGATCATGGAATTATGATGGTCAAAAGACCACAGATGAAAAAAAAATCGTCTATATATCTTCGCATATGTCTTCCTAAAATGCAATATTCTTTGGTTCAAGCTTGTTTAGAGTCAAAATGTAGCTCAATCGTGCACAAAATAGGTATAAAGTCGAAAATCTTCGCGCGCTACGCGCGCATTTCTTAATTTACACAAATCTTGTCGTTCATTTTAATTTCTCGCCCCCAATAAAACAAAGGTCACAGTTAAATATATTGCAGTAAAAGCACGAGATTGTAAAGTTTATCGGAGCACTAATTGCTCTGAGTATGCTCATTTGGATTACACTCCCTCTTTTGACGTAAATGCGCCAATTAAGAATAAGGTCTATAAAGCTGTGCTCTACGTAAGTTGTGGATCAAGCTTGTTATACTTATTGCATTTGGGGGTTTACAAGTAGACATTGCTGAATCAACAGCATCCAACATTGAATTCTTTTATGCTCGTCCTTTCTAATGAACGATCCTTGACTTAAGCGTAAAATATTTCCTCTTCAAATTTACAAAAACAAGTTTTATTCATAATAAATTCAACTCCAGTTTAAATAAAACATATTTTTCTTTTGTTTGCTTCAATCCACTTAGTTCTATACATTCTTTAGTGCTAAAACTCTTATTTGTTATTTTGTCTTATAATCGAATAAAAATACTAAAAATAACGAACCCACAAAATACACACTTGTGTTTCATACTGCACATGCATATTATCACTCAACCAAAATACCAAGAGTCTATATCGCAGTGATTCAATCGCATACAATATTACAGGCCCTAAAATAAGTGCGCTGCCAGCACATACAGGCTGTCCCAAAATGATTAGTACCCATCGATGCCCTAAGTTCTTTAATTCAGGTCCGTTGTTTTCCCATCATCTTTGACATACTGTACCCTTTCATTAACATTTAATATTGCGCTTATCGGATTCATTTAACTGAGGTTACACTCGAATGTGTAAGACATGGTGATTTGGCAAAGTGCAAAAATGTGTGTGTACAGGCTAAACTTGAGGACATTTAAATAGGTAAAAAAGTGGTCATGGGTAAATTAGCAGTGACTTAAACTTCTAATTCATATTGGGGTAGAGTGCCTTACAGAATTAGTAAAAATGAAATAATCTCATACTTTTTAACTTCCCCAAATTCATTCTCCAATGGGAAAATTAAATCTGAGCCACAGCTAATTCCCCCCTATACCACTTCATTAGCTATTTAAAAGTCCCTGTCAAATAAAACAATGCATGAGGTCCAGTAGCGTATCCAGACGGGGGCAAGGAATAAAAATTACCGGGAAAAAAAGGCAAAGGAAGGGAAAGAAGGGAGAAAAGGAGACAAACAGAGAAGGAAAGGGAAAGGGAAAAGGGAAAGGAAACGGACAGAAAGGAGAAAGGAAGACAAGAAAATTAGTTGGAATACGCCGGTATGGGGACAAAACGACTCTAACCCCCCTCCCCCCTCCCCCTCCCCCTCCCCCTCCCCCTCCCCCTGCTTGTCATTTTCATACTCGACGGCAAATCAAAAAATTACATGAAAAACCTGGCTACTCCGCCGGGTCGAACTGTTGTTCACCGGGAAAAATACCCTTTGCCCCCCCCCCCCCCTGACAAGTGACCCTGGCTACGCTACTGAGGAGGTCACTCAAGTGTGATGAACTTTTGTGCACTTCAAATTAAATTAAAATGAAGAATTGTTAACGATTTGAACAACCATAACAAACAACAGTTTAATATAACCAATAATAGTTCAATAGAAATGAACACAATATTATATTAGTAGACAAGAGATTATTATTCGTTTCTTTCAAACAAGCTGTTTAAGACACATTTTTTGCACTTTGTCGAAAAGGTGAAATCACCATGTCTTTTATACATGGAGTGTAACTTGAGTTTGATAAATCCGATATTCATGATCTAAATTTCTGATAAAAGGGTACAGTGTGTGAAAGATGATGTAAAAAGGACGGACCTGTTCCTATTGATTTTGATGATAAAAACGAATTAATTAACTTTGGACATCGATGGTTACTAATACTAATCATTTTGGGACAGCCTGTATGTGCAGCTGAGACTGGAAAATGTGCAGTTAGTTGAAATCCAAAAAATGTGCAGTTCAAATATTGGCATACAAAGCTCATAACATTTAATTAATCAAAACTGATTTTGTTTAGACTGTGTATACTCGATTCGTATCTGTGCATGAATAACGACTCTCGTGTGTATACAGTCAATGCAATTTGATAAAGACAACAGCCTCGTGTGTATACAGTCTATGCAATTTGATAAACACAAGTCTTGTGTGTATACAGTCTATGCAATTTGATAAACACAACAGTCTTGTGCTATTCATAGATTCGGCCATAATGTATATTGGTTCGATTCGACGGTTGCTACGCAAATAATATTAATACTTGTTTTATAATGTTCGTCCCAATATAGGCTTACGAGTTAAAAACACCCAATTAATTTTAAGTACAAGTTGAACTCAACCATCAATCATGAAGGTAATTACTTAAAGGCAAGGATCCAGGATTGTTTTAGGGGGGCCAAATATTTGAATATTCTGGCCAAAGTGTGACGAAACTCCGCGCTAGCGCGGGCAGGGGGGGGGGGGGGGGGGAGAATGATGGGGGATGTGCCCCTCGAAATTGGAATATTGTTCAATTGTTGACCCCATTTGGTGCGAATTGGTGTATACATTTGACCAATTTTTTATTAAAAAGCCACCTCTTTTTCCGAATCAATATTTTGTTTTTTTATCAATGCAAGAAAGAAGTTGAGCATATGAAGAGCCTTGTTCCAAAAGGAGCCAACTCACCTTTTTGTCGAAATTGAGTTAGGTGCAGAACATGAAAGAGAATTTTTAAACCTCGTTCTACATCTTTAGCATGTTCGGGTCAAAAGTTACCCTCGATAATTTCCGGAAATGTCCGGTAATTTCCGGAAGTTTCCGGAAATTTGAATATAATTCACTATTATTTAAGCCAAAATGGTAGAAATATGGTTCTTTTATCATGGTAATACATTAATAGTAGTGTCCTTAATGAAATGCACTGAAGAAAACGTAAAATGTATGGGATAATTATTTTAAAAGTTGCGCATAAACAGAAGATCGATTCATTTCCAAATGTGTAACTTTGTAATATTATTGTATATGTTTTGTGTATTATGTCTGCGGTATTTTGTTGGCGTTGTTTAAGCGCTGTGCTCTTTAAGAGCACTTTATAAGTGCCTATAATAATAATAATAATAATAATTAAAACGGCAATTTTCTTATAGAAAACTTAAAGAAATTGACGTTGAACGATTTACTCTGGACATTGAGAAATCTTGTGCAGATTCGTCAACAGATCTAAATGGAATTGTTCATAAATATAACCTCATCTCTCCGCTACATTTTAGATAATCACGCACCACTAAAGTCTCGCACGATTACAATTCGACCTTCCAATCCCAGGTATTCCCCAGAGATTGATGAAGCAAAGAAATTAAGGAAAAGACTCGAACGCAAATGGAGGAAATCAAAGTTGAAAGTGGATCGTGAGATTTTTATAACTCAGCGGCAACATGTTTATAACATGATTTATGATGCCAAGGCAACGTATTACAGAGACAAGATTTCGAATTGTGTTGATCAGAAAGAGCTCTTTAAGATTGTTGAGAGTCTTTTATTTCAAAAGGGAAAACCAAAACTTCCTTCTCACAATTCTAAGGAACAATTGGCGCACAAATTTAACAATTTCTTTGTTTCAAAAATTACTAAGATACGCAACGACTTGGACTCTGAATCTACTGACAACCTGAACTACTCTTCTACTTTGGACAATGAACATGATTTGACTTCATATTTAGATGGTTTTTCTCCTGCATCGGAAGAAGAGGTTTTTAGAATCATCAGAGCTTCACCATCAAAATCATGTGATTCTGACCCTATTCCTACTTGGCTTTTAAAGAAACATCTTCACCAGCTTGCTCCACTTATTACACGGATTGTTAATCTTTCATTGGAATCTGCTGTTTTCCCATCTTGTTTCAAGATTGCACTTGTCACACCTCTTCTTAAGAAGCCATCGCTTGACTCTGAGATCTTAAAAATCTCAATCCACACATTTCATCACGTCGCCTCAGATCTTCGGATAAACAGTTTCTCTCAGTTCCTCGGACATATTCTTCATATGGCGACCGGGCTTTCTGCTTGTGCACCTAAACTGTGGAACTCACTTTCTTCAGATCTTCGATTCTGTGATTCACTTGATGGTTTTAAAAAGATTTTAAAAACTCATCTGTTTACGATTGCTTATGATTTGACTGATTGACTTCTATGTAACTGTTTTTATATTTTAACTGTTCGTTTTAATTTGTTCTGATGTTTGCGCCTCGGAATAGGTTGTCTAGATAGATGGCGGATTATAAATGCATTATCTTTATTATTATTATTATTATAAAAAGTGTTGTTATTTTAAAAAATGTGCCAAATTGTCCAAATTGTCAGTGTTTTCAAGAAAAAACAAATATTCATAATTTTACAAGTTGAAGAGGTATTTGAATGCGGTTTTCTGTTTTCAATGTGATTTGATATTGGGGGTACCTTATTTGGAAATAAAGATTGTTTGGTAAAGTGATTTTTGAAAATGGCTCGAAACATTTTTGTTCCAAAAGGCGCCAACTCCACTCGTTTCCGAAAATAAAGAAAGACATAGGAAATACAGTGAAAATCAAAAAAATTAATCAAACCTGTTTTTAAGCTTACACGTATGGTATCTTTCATATGGCAGAAAATTAGCATAATCAAAGAAGTGCAACATCCTCAATTTAAAAAACGTTGCTTTTCTCCTATTTCACTTTTAGTGAGTTGGCTCCTTTTAGAAACAAACTCTTCATACTGATATTTCCCCTTGATTTAAGTATAGATGGTTGAAAAGTTCGAACAGGGGGAGTATGAGGTGGGATGTGCCCCTCTCACAATTAGATTTTGTTTCAAATTTTGAACCCATTTTTCATGCGATCTGGTGTATACTTTTATAGCGTGTTACTTTCTAATAAATAATCATTAGTAATTTTTCCGCTTCTCATCTCATCAATGTCATAATATTATCGTTGTTCAAACCGTGTACCGCGTATATAAGACCACAACAGAAAATAGGCCTTTGTAAACTTATTTTGTGTCACGCGACTTTTAAGTTCTGTTTATTTTTTAAGTCGGCATGTGACACGGTTTAAAAAATGCGACATACCAGTGGCGTAGCTAGGTTTTTCATATGGGGGGGGGGGGGGGGGGGGGGGGGGGGGGGCAAGAAATGAAAGCGAACCGACAAGTTTGTTTTTACAAAAGAAATGCGCGCTTGAAAATGTTGACTTTTATTTTTGCTATGATTGAGTTGGATCTTTAACAAGCTTGTACTCAAAAATATAGCATTTTGGGGACACATGCAAGCGTAACGCGCGAACAATTCCATCTGTGTACTTTTTACCATCATAATTCCATGATTCCTCTTGTCCCGTGCTCTTTCCCCCTTCACTTCCCCCTTTCTCTCCCCTCTCTCCCTCTCTCCTTTTTAAAATTTGTTTACAACATTTATCGGGGGAACGGGCCCCGCGGCCCCTGGATCCGCTACTGACTTCATTTTGTGAATACTTGTGCATAATGCGCGCACTTTTGAACGCTGAATTTTGAACTCATTATTAAGTAGAATCGGTGCTGCAAAAATATCTTCAATTAAATAATTAAGCAAATGCCAGGGTTTCCAAATGCGTAGGGAATACAATGTTCTAGTGATCAAACGATCACTTAGACAAACATATTGCGGCTCAAAACCGACTTCGAAAATATTAAAAAAACGTATAATTGTTCCCGTAATATCACACCATCAATGAACCCTCGGACCCGATATTTGTTTTTACTGTAAACAACATTTACAAGTGTTTTGCACTTGTACTTATATTACATGTCGAAAAAATATCAGACAAGGTTTAACGCAAAATTCAACGATATCGGGATTCGAACCAGTAACCTTTCGTTCATAAGACCTGTTCGATAGCCATTAGACCACCAGGAGTTGGCTGGCAGCCATTAGAATTTCAATCGATATGATTTTTACGGAATGAAGCTAATATGTTTTTACAATGGTTACTGGTTCGAATCCCGATATCGTAGAATTTTATAATCTTTTAAGTTCAATGTTGTTTCCAAAAATGATGTAGGGGGGGGGGGGGGGACATGGGGTGACAGCCTAAAAATGTGTGTGGAGCTGAGATTTAAAAAAAAAATAGGCCCTGCAATATTATTATATGATGGTGTGTCTAATAGTATTGAACATAAAATGTGCATCTAACCGAGCCGGAAACTAAGAATTTAGATATAGACCCTTTAGTCATATCGGTAGAAACAACAGTACCGATTCAAAATGATTTGCTTTGTTGGACCTCTTTCAATGTTCAGGTAGTCATAGAATTCGAATGTTGCGGGTGAATCTCGTTTGGTTTCCATTGACCACAAGAGAGAATCTTCTTGTAAGCATCCCTGAAATTCTGATTCATCACTCCGTACAATATCGGATTAATGACGCTACTCATGTGAGCCATCACACCTGCTATGATATAAACCGGTGTCGGCACTTGGTCGGCAAAGTCGATCAGTAGTAGAAGTGTGTACAATGACCAGCAAGAAACGAACGCGATGAAGATAGAGAAGAGCATCTTAAGAAGTTTCACATCTTTGTTGCTAACTGCCGTCGAGTTTAGTCGATTAGAGTTTGGCGCCATATTTCTCAACCGGTTAGAACTTCTGCGCAGCGTCAGATAAACGCGCGTGTAGCACAGGATTATGAAGAGAACTGGTGTTGATATGAAGATCAAAACGGTAAACAGGACGTGTCCGTAGTCTGCTGTTCGATCGTAAGTGCACGCCAACATTTTAGAGTCAAAATGATGTCCACCCCATCCAAGATAAGTCGACAGATCGGCGACGACGCACAAACACCAGATTACAATTGCGATTGTTATTGTTTTCGTCCATGTAAATATTTTATTATAGAGATGGTTTTTGCAAATATACACGTACCGATTAATTGCGATAGCCCCGATAGTCCACAAAGAACACGTACAGCTGATGACACAAACGCTTGCAGCTGCGGCACATAAACCAGGCCACTTTTCATAAAATTTCTTTCTTTGGCCGAAAATTCCTCCGACGGTAACGGGCTCCACAAATGCCGTGATGCTTAGGTCTGCTAACGCTAAAGACAACGTAAACACGTTTGTTGTAGTGCGCAGTTTTCGTATAGATAAGACCGCAAGAATCACCAAAACGTTACCAATATTTCCGATAACTGAGAACATCAATTTATCAAGAACAAACCACATAAGGAAATGTTCTGGCACGTCGTACTCTGACAGCGTCAATAATGAATGGTTGCTGTCGAACATTTTGAATCAAATGATTCTGATGTGTTCGAGAAAAAATGAATAAAGTCTGCTACTGTATAACTATTTTTCTTATGCTCCCCGTAAATGTTACAGCATGTTAATATTTTATTACCTGTACATACTACTTCTATAATACGCAATGAGCTTGTGTCAGATTGTATAGAAAGATGTTGTACACTTTTTATTGGCATCGAGGAATGGAGAGAATAGGCTTATATTTGATGTTGACATTGCGGTGACATTGACGTTGAGAATTACATACTTTGAGCCGGTACGTCGGAGAAAAAGTGTGTAGTTAATTAAATCGCCTGCTTTACACACACAGGTATGGAATAAACTGCAGCGGAACTTTGATTGCTGAATTCCCGGTGTTTTCTCTTCGTATTCAGCTAAGGGTAATACATGATCATTCCAGGAGGTTGAAATTCATGGGAATGATCATACGTGCCCAAAGTCAATGTCGACTGAAACCACCGGGGATGATACGTGCCCAAAGTCAATGTCGACTGAAACCATCGGGGATGAATTTTCATGATTACCAATGCATCACATTTTAATATGCAAGTATATCAGTCAGTATACATGGTATACTGTATTGTACCTCCTTTTCACCATTCTGTGGCAGCTATATTGCGCTGTTAACATTAAAGAGACACTAAGAGATGTGTTGGAGGCTGCGCCCTCTATTATGATAAAAACTGAGATTGGTATATTTTTACAATTGTATTACATGTATGAACTTACACCTATAAGGATTAAGAAAAATAAGCCCTCTTTGTACAACAAAACGTCGATTCAAAAATTGCTGAACGAGCCGCGATCAGCATTTTACGTCAGTGTGCCCCTGCAGCACACGTGATACATAACGCGAACCATATTTTATTTATTTATTTAAGAAAAGGCACAACAAATAGCGATGGTATTGTTTTAATCAAGTTTTGCTGTGTTTTTGTGAGTAGGAACAACACTAATGGTAATTTTAAACGTTCATCTTGAATTCTCAAGTAAATAAATTAATTATCGTCCGCCAGTGGCGTAACTAGACTTTTTCATTTGGGGGGCAAGAAGGGGCGGGGCAGTGACTTGAAATGGGGGGGCTCCTAAGATTTTTTGAGACCTGCGATGCGCGCGTAGCGCGCGAAAATTTTCGACTTTACAGCTATTTTTTGGACGATTGAGCTACATTTTGGCTCTAAACAAGCTTGTACCAAAGAATATTTCATTTTGGGAAGACATATGCGCGCGTAGCGCGCGAAAAATGTTCATATGTGTACTTTTGACCATCATAATTCCATGATTCCTTTCATCAAATGAACCGACAGTGCCAATCTCAACCGACACGATGTCATTATTGGGGGGGATTTGGTGTGTACTTTGTTTGTAAATTTCATTTACAGCCGTACTTGATTTCATTTGGGGGGGCAAGCGGGGGGGGGGCAAGGGTTCCAAGTGTGGGGGGGGGGGGGGCTCCCGCCCCCCTGCCCCCCCGCTGGTTACGCCACTGTCGTCCGCTAACTGGTGGCGTAGTGGCTATTCCACTTGAACCCCCCCAATGAAATACATTCCCTGTGGGCAAACCAGTTCGTTGTTTTAATGGGTGTTTTATGAAAGTTTGTACAACGTTACTCTATCAAACATTAGTATTAGAGAAGTACCATATTTACAACGTCTTCACAACGTACTAATTCAATTGATAGTAAAACAACGTTATAATGACGTTGGTGCGACGTTAATATCGTTAAAATGACGTTGTATAAACTTTCATATACAACAAAGCCTCTACCAAAATGCAACACATGACTTGGTTGTTTTGAGTGTTTTGAGGTAATTACAACCAAGCTACATCCAATTTTGCCCATTGGGTACCTTAGTTTTCCATATCAGGGAGGGTGCATTTCAAAATGGGGCTATTTATTTATTTATTTTATTTATAACAATTAGGCTGAAGAGCCAGGACAAACCCAATAGTGACTTAAGCACTACATTAAAGGGATGCCCGATGTGGGGGTTTGTGTGTACAGATACAGACCCAGGATGATCCCCTACTCTTTACGAAGGAGTCTGATCTTTTAACGTGCTCGGGGATAGCTCTTCCGCCGATGCACGGGACCACCATTTCTACGTGACTTCCGAATCACGAGGAAATTGAGACTAAGTACCTTGCCCAAGGATACAAACATGTTGGCGGTAGCGGGGCTAGAACTCACAACCTTTGTATTACCTGCATTGGTGACTCTATCCAGTGAAGATATTAGAGTCACGTCTTCCATAGGGGGGGGGGGGGGGGGGGGGTATGAATTTCAACTGGAATAGTCCATTGCATCCATTTAGAAGTACACAAAATATGATCATGGATGGAATTAATGGGGATATTGTAAAGTGTTAATAGATAATCGGCCGAGTGCACCAATGGCTGGTAGCTGAAGAATAGCGCTACCTAGCACCAAACCGGGGTATAGCTACTAGGCTAGTAACTGGCGGGTAATTTATGCTAAATCTTATACCTCACCGGACCCAAGAGTAAGTTGGAGCATAACAGTTTATGCTGTAACTTAACGACAATTTCTTATTTGCCCGATGGACGATTATGATGATCAGTAGGAGAATTTTATCATGCAATTTATTATCAACTTGTGTATAATAATAATACTCAATGATACATTTAAGACCAATTCATTATAAAATATTTTAAAACTATCCACAATCATGCATACACACTTGTAAAAATTAGTTCAAACAATCAATCAATCAATCAATCAATCAATCAATCAATCAATCAATCAATCAATCAATCAATCAATCAATCAATCAATCAATCAATCAATCAATCAATCAATCAATCAATCAATCAATCAATCAATCAATCAATCAATCAATCAATCAATCAATCAATCAATCAATCAATCAATCAATCAATCAATCAATCAACCAACCAACCAGTCAGTCAGTCAGTCAGTCAGTAAGTCAATCAATCAATCAATCAATCAATCAATCAATCAATCAATCAATCAATCAATCAATCAATCAATCAATCAATCAATCAATCAATCAATCAATCAATCAATCAATCAATCAATCAATCAATCAATCAATCAATCAACCAATCAATCAATCAATCAATGCATATTTAATTAATTAATAAATAAATTAATTAAATAACATGAAATCAAATAAATAAACAAATTTCATAAATAGATATGCCTATTGAATGAATATTATAATTAAAGTAAATATGTATACAAAATAAAAATACATAGGTCTACATATTTAATAAATCGATTGGTTAATGTCAATACTGTAGTTCATAGAAATTGACATAAACGATTTCATTAAAGTCACTAAAGTAATTAAAATCCTTTTTTGAAGAAAACAAAATAGAGAAAAAATGGGAATTACGGGAATCGAACCCGTGATTTACATTTACAAAAGCCAGGATCACAATAGCACGCCACATAGATTTTACGCTAGAATTGTGATATTTTTATTATTTAACCATTGATCCATTTATTTAAAACTCGTGAAATATTTGCCATTTTATACCATTTTGTATGTTACTCTCGCACAAAATGTGTTTATAATGTAATCATGGTCCTTATTTTTGAAAGAATGGTAATAAACTTTGAAACTTTCGAACACAAAAAATGGCGTCATATTCACAGATTTCATTGCTCTACCTCATGTCTACTTGACGTGGTGTGACGTGCCATAGGCGTGTTGCATTATTCATGTTATTTAAATCAACGCTTGACGTAGTGACTGACGACACAGTTAATTTTAGGGAACACCATTCGTGTCAATATGATTGCTGTTTGATACATGTACACACATTTGACGCATGCGACAATTAATGTTGTAAGGGGACGATGCTGATTAATGTGGATATTTACCTCGCTAGTTACTATGCTGGTGTTACTCGCCAGTTATGCTCTAAGAATTACATCGTTAGTAAGTTACGCTACAGTTAGAGCATAACTACTAGGGAGGTAGCTTACCTCCCTATTAAGTTACGCTAGTTTGGTGCACTCGGCCGTGTGTGTACTTATCATGCTTATTAGCATAGGCATTTTCTTCATCAAAAACCTCCTTTAGTATCACTAAATTAGGATTCATGTAGGAAACAAAACTGATAATGGTAAGTATGGGTGTCAATATTTAACTAAAAAGTAAGGATGGATAGAGTGGGAAACTATTTCCCCCGAGGAAACATTGAAAAACGGGGAGTTGGGCGACTTTGAACAAAATTCTGCTCAAAGTATGTCGTGTTTGGTATCACATGAAAGGAAATTTAATTTAAAACCCCAAAAGTGATGTTTATTGTGTTCAATTATCATCCTGTGAAAGGTTACACTTGATTGAAGACGTGGTGCCGGTAATCAAGGAATCAGCAAGCTTCATTTCATGCAACGTATACATGTGTTGCAGAGTATCTGTAGGGATGGGAGTCAGTGGGACTAAAACTTAATTTGTCCCAATGGACATTATTCTATTGTCATGTGACGTGAATTTGGAACCCAATTTTTGAGGTGTGATATTTTTGCACTATCAATGATATTTAAAATGAGAGTTTCTATATTGTTGTCGTACAATGATGATTTTGGTGTAATTCTAAACTTGAATACCCGTTTTCTATACCCAAAAAGAAAATTGATATATGCATTATTTTACTTTTAATGTAGCGTAATTAGTTAGTAAATTGGTGCTTGTGTTGCATGTGAGGAGGAGACGGGAGCCGGAGGCTGAGGAACCTTTAACAATGAGAGAATACAATATAGTTCGTAGCTGTTTTGCTATACGTTGGTCTCATAATGTATAGGCTGTACCATATTTGGAGTCGTGTATGGTCGCCGCAGACGGCCATACACGACGACACAAATATGGTACAGCCTATACACTTTATGAGACCAACGTATATGACACAAATATGGTACAGTCTATATTATGTGACCAACGTATATAGCAAAACAACTACGAACTAAATGTTACTCTCATTCCTATATGGTTTTTTGGTTATTTAAATCTTTTATCGTAAAAAATATTCTTGTTGTTAAATTTAATCAAACAACAACAAAAGTCCCCCTTTATAGAATCGGCGAATCCAGCGAGCTGTTTACAAACTTCCTGCTTCGAATAATCGCGTTCTTTTGTACACGCACACATGGAAACGCTGCGTTAAGGCCCTGTCACACCATAGCGTATGGCCTGAACGTGGCCTGAACGTATGCCGACGTATTCAAAAAATAGCTCGAAAATTGTCAGAGTCCAAGAACGTCCAAGAACGTCTAACTTCCCAACGAATTGCGTAGGAAAAGTCGACATCGGTGATGGAATGGACGTATCCATAGCGTATCCATAGCGTATTGAACGTATACATAGCGTATGACTAACGTATCACTAACTTATAACAAACTTATGACAGCGTATCACAACGTATGCGATCGGCGAGCGTATGACCAACGTATGCTTAACGTATGTCTGCCGTGTTCGACGTATCCTCAGCGTATCCTCGGCGTACAACGAACACGTGACTTACGCCGCTGCAGAAATTGAGTTTCGTACACGGCGGGACAAGTGTTGCCAGTTCAAGTAAACGCAGCCTAGATGATAACTATTAAAATATCTAGAAGGGTAAATCTATAGGTCCAACCTATAACTTACGACGAGTAACGTACCTCTAACGTATGTCAGCGTATGTCAACGTATGTCTAACGTATGTCAGCGTTTATAAACGTATGTCTAACGTACCACGAACCTATCGGGAACTTATGCAGAACGTAAGTTAAGCACACGTTGAGTACGTCGAGAAATTTTGAACATGCTCAATAATTTTTCGCGGGCTCGACGTGTTCCAAATTTTCACAACGTATCACAGCGTGCTCTTAACGTAAACGACGTATCACCAACTTACCCCTAACTTGTATCAGCGTACACCAACGTACACCAACGTATTTTTCGATATTTCGCATACGTTGTCAAACGTTCAGGCGATACGCCATGGTGTGACAGGGCCATTTTAAAGGCCCTGTCACACCATAACGTATTGCCTGAACGTATGCCGACGTATACAAAAAAATAGCTCGAAAATTGTCAGAGTCCAAGAACGTCCAACTTCCCAACGAATTGCAATATTTTGGTTTTTATCAATGCTAGATAGCTATATATTTTCAGCCGACGTACATCAACGTATATCAACTTACGAGTAACGTATATCTAACGTATGTCAGCGTATGTCAACGTGTGTCTAACGTACCACGAACGTACAGGGAACTTATGCAGAACGCATTAAGCACACGTTGAATACGCCGAGAAATTTTGAACATGCTCAATCATTTTTCGCGGGCTCGGATGTGTTCCAAATTTTCACAGCGTATCACAGCGTGCTCTTAACGTAAACGACGTATCCCCAACTTACCCCTAACTTATATCAGCGTACACCAACGTACACGCCATGGTGTGACAGGGCCTTTACATACGCACAATGCATACGCCGGCAACTTTGTGTGTAGAGCACGCTTGGTATTATTATTCGAATGAGTATTAGGGAATCGTGCCTGTAAAATCCACGAGAGAAATCATGTACCCATGCGTACTAAACTGCTCACAAAAAGTATCGAAACACTTAGAAATGATCCAATATATAACGGCTCGAAAAGGTATGCATTAATCGAAGCAAATAACCAAATGCATAATTTTGTTCTGCGTATTTTGACACCTCGATCGTTGAGATACGATGTTGCGGAGCGGAGTTATTGTCATTTCAATGATCGTGGGTCCAGTTTCCAAGGTGACACTCATCCCTATTGAAAATCACGAATCTGATCATTCTAAACAGTAATGCAAACCTCTTTCTATAGGGTGATTGTCACTTTTGAAACTGGACCCACGACCATTGAAATGACAATAACTCCGCTCCGCAACATCGTATCTCATCGATCGAGGTGTCAAAATACGCAGAACAAAATTATGCACTTGGTTATTGGCTTCGATTAATGCATACCCTTTCGAGCCGTTATATATTGGATCATTTCTAAGTGTTTCGATACTTTTTGTGAGCAGTTTAGTTGATACCCTTCATATAATATATCCAACCTTAATTTTGTGTTGTATTAATTGTATGACGATGTGTGCTAAATGAGATCTGAAATTCGTAATTTTGATTTTAATCGCCAAATGTATTACATGAACACAATAAATCGAATGATACTTGAAGTAGTTTAGTTCAAGTGTTTCTGGTGGTCGGACGTTCTTGGTGTATTTCGGTTGGTTTTCATCGACCGTAAGAGAGAATCTTCTTGTAAGCATCTCTGAAATTCTGATTCATCACCCCGTACACTATCGGGTTAATGGCGCTATGTAGGCCTACTCATGGAAGCCATTATACCTGCTATGATAAAGACTGGTGTTGGTAGGTAGGTACGCAAGAAACGTACGCGATGAAGATCGAGAAGAGCATTTTAAGAAGTTTCACATCTTTGTTGCTAACGTCGAGTGAGGTCGATGAGAGTTCAGCGCCATGTTTCTCAACCGGTCTAGAACGTCTCTACGCATCTGCTGCGCAGCGTCAGATAAACGCGCGTGCAGCACAGGATTATGCAGAGAACAGGCAGGTGATCAACACGGTAGACAGAACATGTCCGTAGTCTGCTGTTCGATCGTAAGTGCACGCCATTATTTTAGGGTCAAAATAATGTCCACCCCATCCAAGATAATTCGACATCTCGGCGACGACGCACAAATACCAGATTACAATTGCGATTGTTATAGTTTTCGTCCATGTGAATATTTTGTTATAGAGATGATTTTTGCAAATAAAGACGTACCGATTAATTGCGATTGCGCCGATAGTCCACAAAGAACAGGTAAGCTGATGACACAAACGCTGGCAACTGCGGTACAAAAACCAGGACACCCATCATAAAACTTCCTGCGCCGCGAGTACGTATGTGCGAGAGTTATGTGCTGCAATTAGAAGAATACGTGGTTACGTCACTGTCTCGTGATGTCCAAATAGACTATAATAGTCTTGTCTTGTCTTGTCTGTATTTGTTTTATTGTGTCTTGTTAACACGTTGCATTTGTGGTCATTTGATTTGTTTTATTGTCTTTTGTTAGCTTTAAGGGAGGTCAACCCTTTTTTATGAAATTTATCAAGCACTGTAACTTTTAAAATAATAACATAAAAGTTTACAATTTTTGAAATGAAATGAGTTGGAGAATCCATTTTTGGTATCAAATTTCACCAAAACTAACTAGTAATTTTTACATTTTTGCCCAAAAATCATTTTTTTTGGCGCCAACAGTTTTCAGACAACCTAACTAAATCAGTTTTTGGTTAAAAATTCCAAAATTTCACCAAAGTCAATTATCTGAATTATTAGATCAAGAAAACCAAACTGATCCTAGATAATTGATTTTTTTAAAGATGATTTTGGTGGAATGCTTGAATTTGTAACCAAAAACCGATTTTGTAAATGTTAGGTTGTCTGAACATTTTTGGCGCCAACAAAGTGATTTTTGGGCAAAAATGTAAAAATCAATATTTTTAGTGAAATTTGATACCACAAATGGATTTTCTGACTCATTTCATTTAACAAATCTATACTTTGATGTACATCACATTTATAGTTTAAAAGTTACAGTGCTTGATAAATTTGGCGCCAAAATGGGTTGACACTTCTGATGATTTTGGTGAAATGCTGGAAAATGAGGTGTCAACCCTTTTTATGAAATTTATCAAGCACTGTAAATTTTAAACTAATAATGTATTGTACATACAAGAACACTATTTTTGAAATGAAATTTCACCAAAACTAATGATTTTTACATTTTTGCCCAAAAATCATTTTTTTGGCGCCAACATTTTTCAGACAACCTCAGTTTTTGGTTAAAAATTCCAAAATTTCACCAAATTTTTTTTTTTTTTTGGCTTACAAATTTTTAGTTTTGAAAATATTGACCAAAAAGTGCCAAAAATGTGATTTTTGAGATCAAAACAATTTGTTGGCATTTTTTGGTCAATAATTTCAAAACTAATTTTTTTAAGCCAAGAAAACCAAACTGATCCTAGATAATTGACTTTAGATGATTTTGGTGAAATGCTGGAATTTGTAACCAAAAACTGATTTTGTTAATGTTAGGTTGTCTGAACATTTTTGGCGCCAAAAAGTGATTTTTTAGTGAAATTTGATACCAAAAATGGATTCTCTGACTCATTTCATTTAAAATATGTATACTTTTATGTACATCACATTTATAGTTTAAAAGTTACAGTGCTTGATAAATTTGGCGCCAAAATGGGTTGACACTTCCTTTAAAGTGTATTTTGGTGTAATATGATTTGTATGTTGCACACAAAAAACTAATAAAAAAAGAAAAAGTTGCATTAAGTGTCACTAGGTTTGCCTTAAAAATGTTTATGAAATGGCCAAGATTTCTATAAGTGGCCGAAATTGTCAGCTTTACCGCAACTTTGGGAAATGTGTCGATTCTGCGCAGCTTTAGGAATTTTGCCCCATGACATAATCATACATTATCATAAACTTGTATACTTTCAATTACAACCAACGGATTGAATGCGTACATCAAGAACTGCCTCAGATCAAAAATGTTTTGCTCAAAATACCTCGTTTTTGGGCCAAATACCTTATTTTTGGGCACATATTTAAAAGAGATATTCTATTGTGTATTACACATTCATGGAAACCTATTTGTTATTTTTTAAAACAATGAATGTAGCACACAAGCATTTAGAAATTTATGCATAATTTGATACAAATCAATGGTAACCATGGTTACCATTAAAAAGTAATGCAATATACTTTGTTAAACATGCATGGTGACACATGTGAATGTATTTATGAATATAATCATGGCAAAAACAAACAAAAAAGTATTATCAAGAAAGTTTGTCAGTGTTTTTCAAATTTTAAACGTAGAACATTCTTCGAGAATCCTCCACAGGGACGGAGTTAATTGTAGACAAATATTGATGCACCGGTAACTGTTTCGTTGATATTGGCATGACAAAACAAAAGAGTAATTTAAATCAAACCCGCTATAACATAAACTAATAAGTTGTATACTATTTTGATAGTGGGGGCACTCAACTTTTTTGTGGTAGGCCAGGGAATCAAAAAGGGGACTTCGGAACTGAACTGAGAGGATTTTATGACGATAAATAGGGTCATGAACTGATTTTAAATTTTCGAAACATTTGGGTTTTAGAACGCACATATTTTTGAATTTTCAATAAAATGGGATCTTGAGAGCTGATGAAAAAGGGGTTGGTGGTCTCAAGAGCGAGCAGAAGAGGGTGAACAAGGTGGTCTTCAGGGCGGCACATACCTTTACCCCTTTCCAATGACAGTGCCCCCGGGTTGAATCTTCAATAAATCTTGGATAATTATTTGATAATTCAATGTTACCATGGTAACCAAATACAGCGTAGTTTTCACAATTACTTGCCCAGCTCAAACTTCATCAAATATATAGTGATTGTTATTTATACAAAGAATATTATATTATTGACGGATTCTATTAATTATAATATTGACGGATTCTATTAATATCTTTGGGAATTGTTATCATGATATGTATGCTTCATCCTCCGATAATACAAAACTATTCATGCGAAATATATATCTCCTAATAAATCAACATTTACAAGATTGTTGTACAGGGTGTATCAAAAAAACCGCAACACTTTTTGTCGCGAGCTCTTCGATTACGGCAAATCACAAATCACTCTGAAATGTATATATTCTGTTAGGTGTACCTATTGGCTATCACATAGTCAAATTACAGCGATATCGATTATTGATTCGCTGAGATATCGACGATACACGTAGACAAGTGCAAAACAGGTTTTACATCGTTTATCCTGTAGCCTATGCCCGATTTTCTTGTCAGGTGAATATTAGCAAGATACTTTAATAACTCATTGTACATAAATAATTGGAATCAAACTCATCATTCTGAGAATAAAATGTCATGTTAAAGGTATCAAATGTCTGGCCATTACAGTATCATATCAATATTAATTAAATCTGGCAATCAATTAGTTGATAGTTAATGACACGACTTGAAAATCCAGATTACAAAGTCTGTTTGCAAATCCTCTCTCTTTTTCTCTCGTTAATGTCATAAATAAAACAGTATGGCACATTATTCAAAAGATAAACAAATGGAATAGTCCAGTGAAGGTAGTAATTGTCTTGTATGAATCAGTCATCGTTAGTCTGTTGTGAATGGGAATGGGACAGTATGGTGCTGCTCGACCTTCAAAATGCTGTCCTTGTTTTAAGATCCATCGATTATGAACTTTAATTCATGAAAGAACGTACCAAAGACATTATGTGGCGATCATAGCAATCGGTGGTTCAGAACTTAAAAAGGGTGATTGACGTATTCAAATGGTCGAATGATTATCAGATTACACGATTCAATGATTTTATGTCCCACCTTACTCAAACAAAGGAAATTAAGATAAACCATTCCATACATTAAGGTTACATAGTTATTAAACTGTTAAACCCATAACACTAATCGGACAGGAAAATCCATGTTTTTAGAACGAACGATGTAAAACGTGTTTTGCACTTCTCTACTTATACCTTTAATATCTCAGCGAATAAATAATCGATATCGTTGTAATTTACCTTTGTGATAGCTAATAAGTAGACCTAACAGAATATATAAGTTTCAGAGTGATTTGTCTTTTACTGTGATCGTACAGCTCTCGACAAAAAGAGTTGCGTTCTTTTTGATACACGCTGTATTGTATTGGTCTGCTTGTATAACTATACGTTTTTTTAATTTTCAATCTCTATAATTACTTATCATTTATAAGTGTAAGACAAACTTTTAATCAGCCTGCTAGATATTGTAAATTACGCTAATATTGGTTGAGTTGATAATATACTTTTGTTAAACATGCATGGTGTGACACTTCATTTTACATTAAAACAATTGATATTTTGAATGCATAGAAAAAGTATAACAAATAAGTCAGATATTATAGAAAATCAAATTCTATTCAAACGCTTGACAGCATATCATTGCATTGCAATGGATTTCATCATTATATGTCAACTAAGTCAGACAATTATATTGCAGTAAAAGCATGAGATTGTAAAGTTTATCGGAGCACTAATTGCTCTGAGTATGCTCATTTGGATTACACTCCCTCTTTTGACGTAAATGCGCCAATTAAGAATAAGGTCTATAAAGCTGTTCGCTACGTAAGTTGTGGATCAAGCTTGTTATACTTATTGCGTTTGGGGGTTTACAAGTAGAACATTGCTGAATCAACAGCATCCAACATTGAATTATGCTCGTCCTTTCTAATGAACGATCCATGACTAAGCGTCAAATATTTTCTCTACAAATTCACAAAATCAAGTTTTATTCAAAATAAAGTCACCCCCAGTTTAAATAAAACATATTTTTCTTTTGTTTGCTTCAATCCACTCAATTCTATACATTCTTTAGTGCTATTATTCGTTTATGTCTTATAATTGAATAAAAATAATAAAAATAACTAAAACCCCACAAAAATACGTATTTCATACTGCACATGAATATTATCACTCAACTAAAATACCAAGGTCCGTATGCACAAAAGAGTTAGACCGGGTCTAAAGTTAGACCTGGTCTAAGTGGATTCTAGTTTTTGTGAAAGCACACCTTTAATTACATTTCCTTCTCAAATAAGCTAACAAATTGTAAAGATTCGGATGCAAAGTTCAAAAATGGCACAAAATATCTCATGAAAATGTAGAGGAAAACAGATTTTGAGGCATGAATAAATTTCACTTAGACCAGGTCTAACTTTAGACCCGGTCTAACTCTTTTGTGCATACGGACCCAAGAGTCTATATCGGAGTGATTCAATGATCGTATACATTACAGGCCCTAAGATAAGTGTGCTGCCAGCACATACAGGCTGTCCCAAATAGATTAGTACCCATCGATGCCCTAAGTTCTTTAAATTCAGGTCCGTTGTTTTTCCATCATCTTTGGCATACTGTACCCTTTCATTAACATTTAATATTATGCTTATCGGATTTATTTAACTGAGGTTACACTCGATTGTGTAAGACATGGTGATTTCACCTTTTTGGCATAGTGAAAAAAATGTGTAAAACACACATTTTCTTTCACTTTGTCGAAAAGGTGAAATCACCATGTCTTACATGGAGTGTATCTTCAGTTTGATAAATCCGATATTCATGATCTGATGAAAGGGTACAGTGTGTCAAAGATGATGTAAAAAGAAAGGACCTATTGATTTTGATGATAAAAACTAATTAATTAACTTTGGACATCGATGGTTACTAATCATTTTGGGACAGCCTGTATGTGCAGCTGATTGGAAAATGTGCAGTTAGTTGAAATCAAAAAAAATGTGCAGTTCAAATGTTGGCATACAAAGCTCATAGCATTTAATAATCCAAACTGATTTTTTTAGACTGTGTATACTCGATTTGTATCTGCGCATGTGTTAATGACTCTCGTGTGTATACCGTCTATGCAATTTGATAAACACGACAGTCTTGTGCTATTCATAGATTCGGCCATAATGTATATTGGTTCGATTCGACGGTTGCTACGCAAATAATATTAATACTTTATTATTATGTTTGTCACAATATTTAATTACAAATAAGTTGAACTCAACCATCAATGATAGGCTTGAATGATTGCCAAGTCGATTACTTTGAATGAAATAGCTCGTGTAATGTCATGAAGGTAATTACCTAACGGCACGGATCCAGTATTTTTTCTTTTAGGGGGGGGGGGGGGGGGGGGGGGGCACCGGGCTCAGCGCTAGCGCGGACAGGGGGGGGGGGGGAGAATGATGGGGGATGTGTCCCCCCTCGCAATTGGAATATTTTTCAATTGTTGACCCCATTTGGTGCAATCTGGTGTATACTTTTTACCAATATTTTATTGAAAAGCCACCTCTTCTTTTCCAATCAATATTTTGGTTTTTATCGATGCAAGAAAGAAACTGATCATACTGATATTTTCCCATGATTTAAGTATAGATGGTTGAAAAGTTCGAACAGGGGGGAGTATGAGGTGGGATGTGCCCCCTCACAATTGGATTTTGTTTCAATTTTTGAACCCATTTGATGCGATCTGATACTTTTGGATGTTACAGCGTGTGACTTTCTAATAAACAATCATTAGTGATTATTCCGCTTCTTATCTCATCAATGTCATAATATTATCGCTGTACAAACGGTACCGCGAATATAAGACAACAACAGAAAATAGGCCTTTCTAAACTTAATATTTTGCGACACGCGACTTTTAAGTTTTGTTTATTTTTTAAGTCGGCATGTGCCACGGTTGAATAAAATGCGACACACCAGTGGTGTAACTAGGTTTTTCAAATTTAATTGGGGGGGGGGGGGGGGGGACGGGCTCCCGCGCCCCCTGGATGCGCTACTGACTTATCTCGATTTTGTGAATACTTGTGCATAATGCGCGCACTTTTGAACGATGGATTTTGAACTAATTATTAAGTATAATCGGCGCTGCGTAAATATCTTCAATTAATTAATTAAGCAAATGCCAGGGTTTCCAAATGCGTAGGGAATACAATGTTCTAGTGATCAAACGATCACTTAGACAAACATATTGCGGCTCAAAACCGACTTCGAAAATATTAAAAAAGCGTATAATTGTTCCCGTAATTTTACACCATCAATGAACCCCGGGACGGACGGTACCCAAGCTAATTTTGATTTTGTTTCACCATAACTTGCGCAACCAAAGCAAGTGTAAAGCATCAGTCAAATCATGTTGCGTCACAATGCGGACGCGTAAAAACAGTAGCCCAAATCTTGGGTGTATCTTGCCATCTCCTCATACACTTGAAGGGTAATAAAAATGAAATACATTCACGAAACTGAACTTCAATTGAAGCGCGAGTGTTTTCGGCCTTGCTCATACAGAACAATATTTTGAACATCATGAGTGCCTGAAATTCGAAAATAACCTGATATTGATAATACGTTGAACAAAACCCAGTTCTAACCAGGCCTAAAATAATTGTCGTATCGATCAACTTGTATGATGCCATGAAAGTGATCAAATATTTCGTTATTGCATGGAAGTACGATTCTTGTGAAGATACATGTATGTGCATACTGCGTGCAATTTAAGACCAATTTTGTTGAGTGGAGCCGGCGCTTGGGCAAATGACATAATGAATATTTTAAACGATAGCTGGTTGTAGATTAAGAGGATGAGACGGTGAATATAAATGACATACATTATAAATAATCATCTATTGTAATTTCTTCCACTCATAATATACATCCGCTCAAAACATGCATGTACCTAAGCTGATTTCTATCGAAATAAAACCTTTCATGTCGTGTCGGTTGAGATTAGCTCTGTCGGTCATTTGACAAGGGGAATCGTGGAATTGTGATGGTCAAAAGTACGAAGATAAAAATTATTCGCCAAGAAGCTCATTTAAAGCCGAAACGTACTTCAATCATGGCAAAATTAGTGCAAATGCCAAACCGCCAAAAAGTTTCGCACGCTATGCGCGCATTTGTTCCCCTCAATATGAAAAACCTAGACACATTACTAGACAATAGTTGGATTATGTATCATGTAAATTTATAATAAAACATGTGTTTCAGTTATTAACTTGTTTTATTATTATCTTTTAATTTCAATGTTGTTTGAAAAAATGATGTAAGGGGGAGGGGGCATGGGGTGATAGCTTTTCGTTGCCTAAAAATGTATGCAGCTGAGATTTTTAATTTTTTTTAGGCCCTGCAATATTATCATATGATGGTATGTCTAAGAGTATTGAACATAAAATGTGCATCTAACAGAGCCGGAAACTAAGAATTAAAATATAGACCCTTTAGTCATATCGGTAGAATAGAAACATAACAGTAATGATACAAAATGATTGGCATCGTTGGTCCTCGTTCAATGTTCAGGTAGTCATAGAAGTCGAATGTTGTGGGTGAATCTCGTTTGGTTTCCATCGACCACAAGAGAGTATCTTCTTGTAAGCATCTCTGAAATTCTGATTCATCACCCCGTACAATATCGGATTTATGACGCTACTCATGTGAGCCATCAGACCTGCTATGATATAGACAGGTGTCGACAATCTGTCGGCAAAATCGATCAGTAGTATTAGTGTGTACAATGACCAGCAAGAAACGTACGCGATGAAGATAGAGAAGAGCATCTTAAGAAGTTTCACATCTTTGTTGCTAACTGCCGTCGAGTGAAGTCGATGAGAGTTTGGCGCCATATTTCTCAGCCGGTTAGAACTTCTGCGCAGCGTCAGATAAACGCGCGTGTAGCACAGGATTATGCAAAGAACTGGTGTTGATATGAAGATTAAAACGGTAAACAGGACGTGTCCGTAGTCTGATGTTCGATCGTAAGTGCACGCCATTATTTTAGAGTCAAAATGATGCCCACCCCATCCAAGATAATTTGACAGATCGGCAACGACGCACAAACACCAGATTACAATTGCGATTGTTATTGTTTTCGTCCATGTAAATATTTTATTATAGAGATGATTTTTGCAAATATACACGTACCGATTAATTGCGATTGCGCCGATAGTCCACAAAGAACACGTACAGCTGATGACGCAAACGCTAGCAAGTGCGGCACATAAACCAGGCCACTTTTCATAAAGTTTCTCTTTTTGGCCGAAAATTCCTCCCACGGCAACGGGCTCCACAAATGCCATGATGCTGAGGTCTGCTAACGCTAAAGACAATGTAAACACGTTTGTTGTCGTGCGCAGTTTTCGTATAGATAAGACCGTAAGAATCACTAAAACGTTACCAATATTTCCGATAACAGAGAACATCAATTTATCAAGACCATACCATATGAGGAAATGTTCTGGGACGTCATACTCTGACAGCATCAATAATGAATGGTTGCTGTCGAACATTTTCAATCAAATGATTCTGATGTGTTCGAGAAAAAATGAATAAAGTCTGCTACCGATAATACTATTTTTCTTCTGCTCCCCGTAAATGTTACAGCATGTTAATATTATATTACCTGTACATACTACTTCTATAATACGCAATGAGCTTGTGTCAGATTTTATAGAAAGATGTTGTACACTTTTTATTGGCATCGAGGAATGGAGAGAATATAGGCTTATATTTTGATGCTGATGTTGACATTGACGTTGAGAATTACATACTTTGAGCAATGTTGCCGCAGAGAATCGTCCCAAGAAGAATCATAAATGGTATTGTAGCCCAATTCATAGATCGTATGCCGGTACGTCGGAGGAAAAGTGTGTAGTTAATTAAAATGCCTGCTTTACACACACAGGTATGGACTAAATTGAAGCGGAACTTTGATTGCTGAATTCCTGGTGTTTTCTCTTCGCATTCAGAAGGGTAACACATACTCATTCCAGGAGGTTGAAATTCCCTACGTCGTTTTAAGGACAATTTTGCTCATTTTACCCCTCTTTTTCGTGCAAAAACGAGGCCTGGAAATAATAACACCCCTTATGTTACCATTTGAAGGACACTTTCCAAATAGTCCCCCTTTTTTTGCGCAAAAACGAGGACACATGTGGTTTAAAATACTCTCTTTTACAATTTGTGCACAGAGGATCGGACAAGGGTCTTTTTCGCGTACATAACTTAACCCCCTGAGATCTACCGGCCGATTGGTTGAAATTTAGAATGTGTCAAATATTGTGCCAATCAGAGACATCATTAGAATAATTACAACTTTCAAAAATATTAGTATAACATATTTATAAGCAAAACGGTAATTGGTCATCAAAATGATTATATCATGTATTTGACCAATGGGAATTATTGTACGAAAGACAGGTAGTGCCCAGGGTTTTTTAAAAACACCCCTAATGGTGAAATTGCGGACTACAAATACCCGCTGACATGATATGAAAACTCCGCCTTTTCCGCGGTTTTGGGAATGATTATGCGTGCCCATAGTCAATGTCGACTGAAACCACCGGGGATGAATTTTCATGATTACCAATGCATCACATTTTAATATGCAAGTATATCAGTCAGTATACATGGTATACGTGCGTCGTGTATTGTAGTATTGTAACCCCTTTTCGGCATTCTGTGGCAGCTATATTGTGCTGTTAACATTAAAGGGACACTAAGTGATGTGTTGGAGGCTGCGCCCTCTATTATGATAAAAACTGGGATTTGGTATATTTTTACAATTGTATTACATGTATGAACTTACACTTATAAGGATTAAGAAAAATAAGCCCTCTTTGTACAACAAAACGTCGATTCAAAAATTGCTGAACGAGCCGCGATCAGCATTTTACGTCAGTGTCCCCCTGCAGCACACGTGATACATAACGCGAACCATATTTTATTTATTTATTTAAGAAAAGGCACAATAAATAGCGATGGTATTGTTTTAATCAAGTTTTGCTGTGTTTTTGTGAGTAGGAACAACACTAATGGTAATTTTTAACGTTCATCTTGAATTCTCAAGTAAATTAATTAAAAGAACAGGGCGAGAGAAACAAATCGTAATAATTTAAGGTCGTTGTCTGTGCAGCTTTAGCTTAGCATTTTACTATTTTTAACTTATGAAAACTACGCCGCGAACCTGCTTTCTTCCAAAACCAGTTACTCGGGCCATTTATCTTCCTGAAGACGACACTGAAAGGGCTGCTTCTAGTTCTTTTCCCGAATACCGTTAACATTTTTTTATTTTCCTAGTTTGTAGTGCACTTTTAGTCTCAAAATGTCTTAATTAATTAATACTTAAAATGATAGCATAAGAGAAGCTTTTACTTCCATTAGGATAATATTAGTTGTCAAGGTCTGTCTTTTATCGTCCGCTAACTGGTGGCGCGCGTATTGGCTATTTCACTTGAAACCCATCCCCCAATGAAATACATTCCCAGTGGGCAAACTAGTTCGTTGTTTTAATGTGTTTTTTTATGAAAGTACTTTGCTACTAACATTAGTATTAGAGAAGTAACATATTTACAACGTCTTCAGAACGTTCTAATTCAATTGATAATAAACAACGTTATAATGACGTTGTACGACGTTAATATCATTAAAAAGACGTTGTAAAAACGTTCATATACAAAAAAGCCTCTACCAAAATGCAACATATGACTTGGTTGTTTTGAGTGGTTTTTTTTAGTGTTTTGAGGTAATTACAACCAAGTTATATCCAATTTTGCCCATTGGGTACCTTAGTCTTCCATATCAGGGAGTGTGCATTTCAAAATGGGGTTATTTATTTGTTTATTTAATTTATACAATTAGGCTGAAGAGCCAGCACAAACCCAATAGTGACTTAAACACTACATCAAAGATATGCCCGATGTGTGTGTGTACAGATACAGACCCGGGATCAGATGATCCCCTACTCTTTACGAAGGAGTCTGACCTTTTAACGTGCTCGGGGATAGCTCTTCCGATGCACGGGACCACCATTTCTACGTTACTTCCGAAGCACGAGGCAAGTGAGACTAAGTACCTTGCCCAAGGATACAAACATGTTGGCGGTAGCGGGGCTAGAACTCACAACCTTTGTATTACCTGCATTGGTGACTCTATCTAGGGAAGATATTCGAGTCATGTCTTCCATAGGGGTGTAAGTATTTCAACTGGAATACCGTAGTCCATTGCATCCATTTAGAAGTACACAAAATATGATTATGGGTGGAATTAATGGGAATTAATATATTGTACTTGTCATGCTTATTAGCATAGGCATTTTCCTCGTCAAAAACCTCCTTTAGTATCACTAAATTAGGATTCATGGAGGACAAAAAATGGAAAGAAGCTGACTTCAACTGATAATATGGGTGTCGATATTGAACTAAAAAGTCAGGGTGGATAGGGGTAGGGAACTATTTCCCCCGAGGAATCATTGAAAAACGGGGAGTAGGGCGATATTGAACAAAATTCTGCTCAAAGTATGTCGTGTTTGGTATCACATAAAAGGAAATTTAATTTATAACACCAAAAGTGACGTTTATTTTGTTTAATTATCATCCTGTGAAAGATTACACTTGATTGAAGACGTGATACTGGTTATCAAGGAATCAACAAGCTTATTCATTTCATGCAACGTATAAATGTGTTGCAGATTATCTGTAGAGATGGGAGTCAGTGGGACTAAGACTTAATTTGTCCCAATGGGCATTATTCTATTTTGTCATGTGACGTGAATTTGGAATCCAATTTTTGAGGAGGTGTGATTTTTTTTTTACTATCAATGATATTTAAAATGAGAGTTTCTATATTGTTGTCGTACAATGATGATTTTGGTGTAATTCAAAAGTTGAATACCCATTCTTTCTATACCCAAAAAGAAAATTGATATATGCATTATTTCACTTTTAATTGAGAGTAATTAGTTAATAAATTGGTGCTTGAGGCATGTGAGGAGGAAACGGGGAGCCGGAGGCTGAGGAACCTTTAACAATTAGAGAATACAATATAGTTCGTAGCTGTTTTGCTAATACGTTGGTTATTCGTTTTTTGTCTTATAATTGAATAAAAATAATAAAAATAACTAAAAACCCACAAAAAGCACACTCGTGTTTCATACTGCACATGAATATTATCACTCAACTAAAATACCATGAGTCTATATCGCAGTGATTCTATGGTCGCATACAATATTACAGGCCCTAAAATAAGTGTGCTGCCAGCACATACAGGCTGTCCCAAATTGATTAGTACCCATCGATGCCCTAAGTTCTTTAAATTCAGGTCCGTTGTTTTTCCATCATACTTGACACACTGTACCCTTTTATTAACATTTAATATGACACACATTTTTTTGCACTTTGTCGAAAAGGTGAAATCACCAGTGTATCTTGAGTTTGATAAATCCGATATTTATGATCTGAAATTCTAATGAGGGATACAGTGTGTGAAAGATGATGTAAAAAAGACGGACCTGTACCTATTGATTTTGATGATAAAAACGAATTAATTAACTTTGGACATCGATGGTTACTAATCATTTTGGGACAGTCTGTATGTGCAGCTGAGACTGGAAAATGTGCAGTTAGTTGAAATCCAAAAAAATGCGCAGTTCAAATGTTGGCATACAAAGCTCATAGCATTTAATAATCAAAACCGATTTTTTTTTTTAGACTGTGTACACTCGATTTGTATCTGTGCATGCGTTTAACGACTCTCGTGTATACAGTCTATGCAATTTGATAAACACGACAGTCTTGTGCTATTCATAATATAGATTCGGCCATAATGTATATTGGTTCGATTCGACGGTTGCTACGCAAATAATATAAATAATATATTATTATGTTCGTCACAATAGGCTTATGAGTTGAAAACACCCAATTAATTTAAGTACAAGTTGAACTCAACCATCAATATATAGGCCTGAATGATTGCAAGGTCGATTACTTTGAATGAAACTGGGGGGGGGGGGGGGGGGGGGGGAGGGGGGGATGATGGGGGATGTGGCCCCCTCACAATTGGAATATTGTTGATTGTTGAACCATTTGGTGCGATCTGGCGTATACTTTTGACCAATATTTTATTGTAAAGCCACCTCTTCTTTTCCAATCAAGATATATATATATACATCCTCTCAAAACATGTATTCGATGGCTTTTGGTGGTAATGAACACTGATGAAGCGTTGCCTGGAAACGCATAAACACAAACTGGCACGCTTCATTATTCCAAAATATCTCTAGTAGTTGTCCATTTTCAAAACTTCTTTGATTAGAAAAGGTTACTGAATAGGATTGAATTAAAGGCCTTTAAATAATTTTATCACCACCGTTCTTCTTCGAAACTAATTTGAAACGGCGCAATTCTAGAATTTCAGATGTTCCAAAATATAATAAGTTTTATTGGAACGTAAAGTGCCAACACTTTAATGATCATGGCCAGGATTTCTTGACGTTCAATATCTGGATGGTCAGTACCTAAGCTGAGTTCTATCGAAATAAAACCTTTCATGTCGTGTCGGTTGAGATTAGCATTGTCGGTCATTTGACAAGGAGAATCATGGAATTATGACGGTCAAAAGTACGAAGATAGTAATTATTCGCCATGAAGCTCATTTGAAGCCAAAACGTACTTCAATCATGGCAAAAGTAGTGCAAATGCCAAACAGCCAAAAAGTTTCGCACAATATGCTCGCATATCTTCCCCTCAATATGAAAAACATAGACACATTACTGTACACGCATATATTACTAGACAATATTTGGATCATGTATCATGTAAATTTATAATAAAACATGTGTTTCTGATATTAACTTGTTTATTATTATCTTTTAACACTTTCCACGTGGCAGGCATCTGCAGACGACATTCCAAAATTTCACAAAATGTTTAAAAAATATCAAAATTATTGAATTTCATTAACATATTTAGAATTATCATGAGAAATGCATTGACATAAGTACAAACATGCCTAGTATTAGTTCAGTAATCCTTGAGATAGACTTTGAAAATTGTAAAAGGTTTCTGGATTTTTTTTGTTTGTGTATGGTAAAAATAATAGCCGCGTGGAAAGTGTTAAGTTCAATGTTGTTTCCCAAAAATGATGTGTGTGGGGGGGGGGGGGGGGGGGGGGGAGGGAGCATGGGGTGACAGCTTATCGTTGCCTAAAAATGTGTGCAGCTGAGATTTTCCTTATTTTAGGCCCTGCAATATTATCATATGATGGTATGTCTAAGAGTATTGAACACAAAATGTGCATCTAACCGAGCCGGAAACTAAGAATTTAAATATAGGCCCTTTAGTTATATCGGTAGAAACATAACAGTAACGATGCAAAATGATTGGCTTCGTTCGACGTCGAATTTTGAGGGTGAATCTCGTTGGTTTCCATCTACCCACAAGAGAGAATCTTCTTGTAGGCATCCCTGAAATTCTTATTCATCACCCCGTACAATATCGGGTTTATGACGCTACTCATGTGAGCCATCAGACCTGCTATGATATAGACCGGTGTCGGCCCTCCGTCGGCAAAGTCGATCAGTAGTAGAAGTGTGTACAATGACCAGCAAGAAACGTACGCGATGAAGATAGAGAAGAGCATCTTAAGAAGTTTCACATCTTTGTTGCTAACTGCCGTCGAGTGAAGTCGATGAGAGTTCGGCGCCATATTTCTCAACCGGTTAGAACTTCTGCGCAGCGTCAGATAAACCCGCGTGTAGCACAGGATTATGCAGAGAACTGGTGTTAATATGAAGATCAAAACGGTGAACAGGACGTGTCCGTAGTCTGCTGTTCGATCGTAAGTGCAACCCATAATTTTAGAGTCAAAATGATGTCCACCCCATCCAAGATAATTCGACAGATCGGCGACGACGCACAAACACCAGATTACAATTGCGATTGTTATTGTTTTCGTCCATGTAAATATTTTATTATAGAGATGATTTTTGCAAATATACACGTACCGATTAATTGCGATAGCCCCGATAGTCCACAAAGAACACGTACAGCTGATGACACAAACGCTGGCAACTGCGACACATAAACCAGGCCACTTTTCATACAGTTTCTTTCTTTGGCCGAAAATTCCTCCGACGGCAACGGGCTCCACAAATGCCGTGATGCTTAGGTCTGCTAACGCTAAAGACAATGTAAACACGTTTGTTGTCGTGCGCAGTTTTCGTATAGATAAGACCGTAAGAATCACCAAAACGTTACCAATATTTCCGATAACAGAAAACATCAATCTATCAAGACCAAACAATATGAGGAAATGTTCTGGCACGTCGTACTCTGACAGCATCAATAATGAATGGTTGCTGTCGAGCATTTTCAATCAAATGAATCTGAAGTGTTCGAGAAAGAAATGAATAAAGTTTGCTACCGGTATTACTATTTTTCTTCTGGTCGCCGTAAATGTTACAGAATGTTAGTATTACTTGTACACACTGCTTCTATAATACGCAATGAGCTTATATCAGATTTTATAGACAGCTGTTGTTCCTTTTTATATTGCCATCGAGGAATGGAGAGAAGTAGGCTTATATTTGATGCTGATGTTAACATTGACGTTGAGAATTACAAACTTTGAGCACTGCTGCCGTAGAGAATAATCCCGAGGAGAATCATAAATGGTATTGCAGCCCAAGTCATATATCGTCGTATGCCGGTACGTCGGAGAAAATCGTGTGGTTAATTAAATTGCCTGCTTCACACAGACCGTTAAGGGGGCTGTGGACCCTCAGCATAGCCTCCGTACAAACTGCCGTAACTTCTTCATTATTCATTTAATCTATATAAAAGTACACATTTTTTTTATTGCAGAAACGGGTTCAATGAATCCAACATGATCATGAAATTGACCAATTTGGAGAAAATTATAAAAAAACCCTTTTTTTTACCATTTTAGGTTTGGGAAAGATAACTAAAAATATATTGTGTCAAATTTTGACATTTTGGTAAAATATCAATTTTTGCCACTTTTGGGTCTATAATTAAACAAATAAATAAGATATTAAATACAGAAGAAGAAACTTCCAAGGGAATATTATCAGGATTATAATAAAACTAGTATGACAACATATGACACAATATATTTTTAGTTATCGTTTCCAAATCTAAAATGGGTCAAAAACGTGTTTTTTATACTTTTCTCCAAAATGGTCAATTTCATTATCATGGTTAGATTCATTGAACCCTTTTCTGCAAAATAATGTATACTTTTATATAGCTTTAATAAATAATGAAGAAGTGATGGCAGTTATACGGAGGCTATATCTAATGAGGGTTCACATCCCCTTAAGTTAACATTTTTTATTTTCCTGGTTTTAGTGTAGTTTTCGTCCCAAAATGTCTTCATGAATTAGAGAAGCTTTTACTTCCATTAGTTCATATTAGAATCAAGGTCTGTCTTTATCGTCCGCTAACTGGTGGTATATTGGCTATTCCACTTGTAACCCATACTCCCAGGGAGGATATATAATGGGTCTGGGAGGGGAAATTCGAATTGCAAAAATGAAGCCTCCTATTATATATGGGCGTGATGTGAGGACGCGAAATGTAACTCGTGAAATGAGAACGCTATCTTGCAACGCTATGATTGGCAGCACGAAAGTCCTTATAAAGCGCATTCAGGAGAAGCAAGAGGTGACTCACAAGATGGGAGCGCTATCACACTAGAGGCTTCAATATCGGCAATGGGAAGTCTGTGTTTAGTGGCACACACCCCAATAAAAGACATTCACAGTGGGCAAAACAGTTCGATGTGTTAGCGTATGATATAAAAGTTTGTACAACGTCACTCGAACGTTTGCATAAAAGTAACGTATTTATAACGTTTTCACAACCATGACAACGTTTTGTAATTCAATTGATAGCAAAACAACGTTAAAATAACGCCCGTAATAACGTTGATACGACGTTAATAACGTTAAAAAGACGTTGTAAAAACTGGCATATACAACCAAGTCACATCTAAAATGTAACACATGAATTGGTTGTTTTGAGGTCATTACAACCAAATTACATCACATTTGGCCCACTATGGGTTACCTCATCTTCCATATCAGGGAGTGTGCATTTCAAAATGGGTTACCTGAATGGGAAGATTAGAGTCATGTCTTCCATAGGGTGTAAGTATTTCAACCGGAATGGTTCATTGCATCCATTAAGAAGTAATAATAATAAATTAATTATAAATAAGCATTTATTATGCGACATTTATCTCCAAGGCGCAATGAACGAACAAGAAAAACAATATAGTAAAGTAGAAATAACTGAAAATACATTATCTATAACAAACCAACCAAAAATTGTAACGTGCTAAAAATATGACCAAACATAATATTACAATTACAAATTGAATATGAATAACAATGGCAAGGCAAGCAAAATGTAAAAATCAAAACAGTTCAAATTAGCAGTCATAAGCAGCATTGAATAAGAATGTTTTGAGTCCTGATTTAAACCGATGGAGAGAATTTGACTGACGAACATCGATCATGTCGATAGGTAAAGAGTTCCAAAGTTTCGGAGCAACAGTAGAAAAAGCACGATCTTCGAAAGAGGATGTTGTTCGTGGAACTGACATGCAGTAAGCACTTTTCTGACGACCTAAGACTGCTAGTAGGAGTATATGGAGAGAGAAGGTCGGTTATATAGGAAGGTGCCATATTGTTTAAACCTTCCCATGTCAGATGTAGAGTTTTACATTTGATCCGTTCGCGAACAGGTAACCAGTGGAGACTCCGTTGAGTAGGTATAATATGATCAAATTTGCGAGGCTTGTTTGTACAGCCTATTAATATAATGTGACCTGTGACTGTGCCCGGCGGTATGCGTGCGCACCTACAAGGAATGTGCTTTGTAAATTAAATTCACACTTGATTGATCATTACTTACGTTGTAGAATAGTGCAGTAGTCATGGTCTGCACCCCTAGCACAATGAGAGACCACGATAAATATGTTTGCCCGGCGGTATGCGTATACACCATAGGGCAGGTGCTTTTAAAATTGCCGCTCAGTGATGAGTATTTTGCTTTTGAATAGTATGTATGCAGTAGTCATGACTAGTACCTCTAGCATGTCTTCAGACCAGGCGCTAATCAATTTGTAAACACTACTGATGTTAACAACGGTCACATCATTATGAGACCAACGTACGAGGGTCAGTCAGTAAGTTATGAAAGTGGTCATGGTATGGGAAGCATGCGTAGTTCTATTGAGGGATAGTGTGATCAATACAAAGTATGAACCAAACAATACAGTTTTGGATTTCTAAGTGTGAACTATGACGTCATAGCATTGTCTCAAAGTAAGTACACTTGGGACACTGCTAAATCAGTTATTTGTCGGTAAATTTGAATTGTTTGTATGAAACATGTGGTAAGAAGATTTCATAACATGACATCAGAAGCAGGTAAATCCCAATTTTTTCGCGTAAGTATGATAAAAAAGACAATAACTTTAATCCCTATGTAATTTGATATTTGTAGTATAAAAGGAAAAAGTAAAGAGAGGCAATTGAATAAAAAGTATACAAATATCAGTATTTCAAATAGTCAATTTCATTGAAAAATGCCCAGTCAGTGAATCACAAATATTGCGGAAAATCAAACTATTTAGGAAAAATCCAAGCAATTAACCAGTTTGGGAGATTCCATATGATAGCTAACTATTTATCTGAACTTATTCGCATGAAACCTTCAGAAAATATGCGCATGCGCAGACGGCAGATCATTTTGAACTGGGCCAAAAAGGCTAAAATCAAGAAATTTACCAGGTAAAATCTTACTGTGCCTTCAAATTCTAATCAGAAATAATGAAAAATACTTAAATCAATGTGTATAAATATTGTGATAGTCAAAATGAAGATATACATGAATGTATCAAACAAAGATGGCTGCCACAACCTCTCTTATAACTGTTATCTTTAGAGCTACTAGATGTGTATTGTTAAAGTAATCGTCACATAATTGCAATGGTTTGAGGAAATTTTATGAGCAGCTCCTCTTGAAATCCACACTATTATTGCTTTACATCCCACAACAATTTACTAAAATTGTTCTTTATTCTTTGTTGTTTTTCTAAGCTATATTATTGCGGATTTTGATAAATAAAAGCGCATTTCAGATGGTTCCTTCTTGTTTGTATTAAGGAATTCAGATCTAAAAAAGAGTGTCAAACAGAGATAAGTATCCATGTGTTCTAACTATGTTCCACGTGTTATCTGTTTTTATGCTTGCATTGCCGAGATATACTATACGCAAATGTATCAATCAACCCATATTCAACATATTACATATCCAGCCAAATAATTGACAGATTTCAGTCAGTGTCTGAAACCTATAGACGTTATTCATAATTGGCGATTTCAGGCTAACGAGAGAGACATACTCGATGTGACGTCACTAATCATAACGAAAGCGAGGCCAACGATAGTAAATTACGTAACACGACACCAATGTTTACGTAATTTACCATAGTTGGCCTCGCTTTTGTTATGATTAGTGACGTCACATCGAGTATGTCTCCCTCTTCAGACTTGAAATCGCCAATTTATGAATAACGTCTATTGTGTTAATGTTAATGACATTACATAACCAAAGGTATCTAACAATCCAAAAGTTTATTGTTTGAAAGACAAAGGTTCATACTTTGTATTGATCACATTAGCCCTCAATAGAATCACTCATGCATCCCATACCATGATCTTGCTTACTTGCTTAATTCGAGTTGTGTTCTCGATCTACAATGGCTCTCCACACCTTCCTGTCCTGCATTGCTGTCTTTAAGTCTCCTACATCCAAACCAGTGTCTTGTTTTAGCACATCGATGTAAGTTAGGGCAGGTCTTCCAGGTTTTCTTCTCCCATGCTTTGGTATCCAATGAACCAGCTTTGACACACATTCTTGACTCCTAAAGCAGTGGCCTGAGAATCTTGTCCTTCTCTCCCTGATCTTTTGGGTGATTTTGGGGAGGTCTCCATACAGCTCTGTGTTAGTTGTATGTTGCTTCCAGTGAATGTTGAGGACAGCCCTCAGCATACGAGTATAACAGCCGTCAAGTTGCTTTGCTAGCTTAGGGGTGGTGGTCCATGCCTCACAGCCATATAGTAACACAGATTCAACAGTTGCGGCGAACAGGCGAAGTTTGAATTTTCTTGGTAGGGTGGATTTCCAGATCTTGTTCAGCTTCCCACAGGCTCTCCAAGCTGCTGCCTTGCGTTGCTTGATATATGTTTCAGTGCTTGACATCCATGCACCTAGGTATTTGAAATCGTTTACTGCATCTAGTTTGGTTCCATCATTTGTTCTGATTTCCACCGCACTTGTTTGGTTGTATGTCATGAGCTTTGTCTTCTTTGCATTCATAGACAAGCCAACTTTAGCCACTGATGTCTCGACCCTCTGAAGCAGATCTTGTGCCTGGTGTAGTTCTTCAGACAGCAGGGCAATATCGTCTGCAAAGTCAAAGTCTGTCACTGCTACAGGTCCAATCCTTCTGCTTCTTCGCTTTTCAAGGTGGAATCCAAGCTCTTCTTCCTTTCCTGTTATAGCCATTCTCAGGGCGAAGTCTAGTACAATAACAAACAGATATGGGGCAAGGGTGTCGCCCTGAAGTACACCAGCTAAGATTTCGAACAGATCTGTTTCTCCATCTGGAGAAATCACTTTAGCCATAGTTCCTTCGTACATGTCTCCAACAGCATCGACGATCTGTCCTGGTATGCCATAAGCGTGCAGAATTCTTAGCATTTTGCCACGATGGATGGTATCAAAGGCCTTCCTGAAGTCTATGTATGTTATTATTGCTTGTAGGTTATTAGCTTTCACCCCTTCAATCAGCCTTCTCAGTGCCAGTATATGCCCTATAGTAGTTCTTCCTACCCTGAAGCCATTTTGCCATGATCACTTTCATTATTTATTGAACGATCCTCGCATATGACACAAATATGGTACAGTCTGTATATTACGAGACCAACGTATAGCAAAACAACTACGAACTAAACATCTAAATGTTATTCTCATTCTTATTTAGTTTATTGTTTATTTGTATCTTCTATCATAAAAATATGCTTTTTGTTAAATTTATTTTAATCAAACAACAAATTCCCCTTTATAAAATCGGCGAATCCAGCGAGCTGTTTACTAACTTCCAGCTTCGAATAAGTCGCGTTCTTTTGCAAACGCACACACCCCAACGCTGCGTTATTCCCACAATGGATACGCCGGCAAATTTGTGTAGAGCACACTTGTACATTTTAACGTGATGTACATATCCACGCACTGAATATGCTGAAGGTATTATTCGAATGAGTAAGGGGATCATGCCTGTAAAATCCACGTGGGTAAATCATGATCCCATACATACTATATAGTACCCTTCATATATATTCAACCTTGATTTTGTATTGTACTAATTATGTGACGATTTATACTAAATTAGTATCGGAATTTTGATTTTAATCGCCAAATGCATTACATTAAGACAAGAAATCGAATGATGAAGTAGTTTAAGTTCAAGTGTTTCTGTTGGTCGGACGTTCTGGGTGAATCTCGTTTGGTTTAAATCGACCACATGCACAAGAGAGAATCTTCTTGTAGGCATCTCTGAAATTCTGATTCATCACCCCGTACAATATCGGGTTAATGGCGCTACTCATGGAAGCCATCATACCTGCTATGATAAAGACTGGTGTCGGTAGGTTGTCGGCAAAATCGATTAGTAGTAGAAGTGTGTAAAATGACCAGCAAAACACGTATGCGATGAAGATAGAGAAGAGCATTTTGAGAAGTTAAGTATCTTTGTTGCTAACTGCCGTCGAGTGAGGCCGATGAGAATTCGGCGCCATATTTCTTAACCGGTTAGAACTTCTGCGCAGCGTCAGATAAACGCGCGTGTAGCACAGGATTATGCAGAGAACAGGTGTTGATACGAAGATCAAAACGGTAAACAGTACATTTCCGTAGTCTGCTGTTCGATCGTAAGTGCACGCCATTATTTTAGGGTCAAAATAATGTCCACCCCATCCAAGATAATTCGACAGATCGGCGACGACGCACAAACACCAGATTACAATTGCGATTGTTATTGTTTTCGTCCATGTAAATATTTTATTATAGAGATGATTTTTGCAAATATAGACGTACCGATTAATTGCGATTGCGCCGATAGTCCACAACGAACACATACAGCTGATGACACAAACGCTAGCAACTGCGGTGCAAAAACCAGGCCACCCATCATAAAACTTCTCTCTTTGGCCGAAAATTCCACCGATGCCAACGGGCTCGACAAATACCGTCATGGCGAGGTCTGTGAACGCTAAGGATAGCACGAATACGTTAGTTGTTGTCCGCAGTTTTTGTATAGATAAAACCGCAATGATCACCAGTGCGTTACCAATATTTCCGATAACAGAGAAAATCAATTTAAATACACCATACAATATCAGGAAATGTTCTGACGGTAAGTCGTAGCCGGCGAGTGTCGACACTGAACTGTAGTTACCGATCATTTTCTATAGAGAGAATCTTTTAAAATTCGAGTAAAACATTTCGGCATTACATTTCAACTATTTATTCTCGTTCACGCCATATTTATATATAGTTGTTAACGAAAATTGACTAAATTTGGTCCTTCTACTGACGAAGCGTCTATGTAAAGCGTTAAACTGCCTTAACAATTTTGGTAAAATATGTCGTCCATGCGTTAGTATTGAACTTGGATATATCATTGTATTATCAAGATATATATGAATATGTTAAGATGTTTATCAATAAAATGTTGTATTCCTTATAAAGGTTAATTGCAGCAGAATAATCCAATAGATAGTTGACATGTTTTGATTAACATTATACATCCAATGTTGAAGGCGGTTTCACATCAATCAATGGTTAACTAGCCAGACACGACTCACTATGCAAAGTATTCACTATGTTCACATTAAAATCTATTGACTAACACTCACAAGAATAATGTCTAATACCAATGAACACTTTTCTCCTCCTCGTCTGTAGTGATGAAAAGAATGCCTGTTCAAATTTGCTTCATCCAAGTTGCCTTATTTCGAACGGAGGCATCGCATCTTCACACCATTTGTTTTTCAGGAATTTTCAGGATGATTCTTTATTTTAATCTCTCGATTCAGCATTTCAGCAAAGCTCACCAAGTAGTGCGGATACTTCGTTAGATCATAGCAGCATGGTTAACGGCATAACCTTGGACATGTTGGATGGTAATACTGAGTTGACATTGATCTTCCTTCTTTGGATTCGCTACGTCAAAATGGCTTTATACCGAAGTGAAAATATGCTGGTATAAAGACTGACGAAAGCATAACTAAGTACCTGTCGTGATCACGTGGTTATATGTTACAATGACGCACTTAGATCTAATGACAGATCCTCCGACTTCGAGATGGGTTTATAGTTACCGAAGTGAAAATATGCTGGTATAAAGACTGAATAAAGCATAACAGTACCTGTCGTACAAGTGGTTATATGTTACAATGACGCACTTAAATATGATGACAGATCCTCCGACTTCGAGATGGCTTCATAGTTACCGAAGTGAAAATATGCTGGTATAAAGACTGACGAAAGCATAACTAAGTACACTGTCGTGTTCACGTGGTCATTATGTTACAAAGACGCACTTAGATCTAATGACAGATCCTCTGATTACCCCAATAAAGTGTCCAAAGAGGAGCGCATACACCAGCACACTTAGATAGGCTAAATCCATGTTCATGACAATTGCACAATGATCAAACTAAATTGTATGATCATCAATTTTTTTAGGCTGGTCAGGAGGTGTGTGAAAACAGGAACGACGCGACGCACCTTTCCTCTCAAGCGAAGTGAACGTGATATTTTTCGTCGCGCGTTATCGAGATGTATCATGTGAGACCAAGATGCCAATCCCAATTCACGTACATTGTGCATGTATATACTACTTCTAGCCCGTCACACGATACCATTTCAGTACTTCACATCAAGGCAATTGTATTTGTTCACTGAGTGATTTTAGTTTGATGTGCAACCGAATAGACACGGGCTCGGTATAGAAGCACAATTGTGATTGGTTAGTGTGAATTAATTGTGTTATTTATGATGTTTATTAGGGCAGTTCTTGTTAAGATATTGGAAATCGATCACTTACTTAACACACAGTAACTCAGTGGATATAGCGAGGGTGTTTATTACAATTGAGCTTGATTGAGCTTGATTCCTATCCTATGCGAAATTACCAAAATTAGACTTCTGAACTTTAACCAGAACTACTACACTACAAAAACATTTAATTTGCATTCCTTTGGCTAATCGTGCAAGGAAACTGCGCCACGAACGTTTTTCAACGTAACAGATTCATTAACGAGTTGACAACAATAAACTGATGTGGCAGCATAAGTTAAACAATCTGGATCGTGTTCTTTAGCTAATAACACGAGATTCAATTCGAGGACAGGACTATTCATAAAATGCCATTTTTTAATCATTTAATAATAATAATAGTAATAATAATACAGTTCTCAAAGCGCTATACAAAGAGAAAAATACAAATACATAAAATACAAAAATATATGAGAGACATACAGAAACTGCATATCAAAAATATTGAGGGCCTGCATAACAGTTTACAAAAACGATATTCTAATCGATTAGATACTAAAGTATAATGGACTTTATAAAGATATGAGTCTTGAGACACTTGAGACAATTGGCCAAGAGATGACATTGAGCATATAAATGATGGTAAACTGTTCCAAACTCTTGGTTCCATGATCGCAAAGGTTCTGTTATACTGTAAAAGATTGTGTTTCCTGTAGCCGGGTTGCGAAGAGGATTTTGAGAGGAAGAGCAATCAGTTCTCCCGAGATTGTATTTTGTTAGGAGTTCTGTGATATACAGGGTGACCCAGAAAATGTTGAACCCCAAAAACACAAAATTCATTTTTTTTACCATTAAAATAACAAAATATTGCATAACTCGTTCACCAGCTATGTGCACCATACATTTAACTCTCTGAAACATTTTGGATCATACAAATCATAAAAATAGGCCACACGAAACTTAAAATACGTGTAATTTTGTAAGAAGTGTTGTTTTGTAGTGTAAGTGAAGTGCAAAAAAATGGTTTCATGCTACATGAGCAGAACAAGTGCCTGTTTGAAACCATTTCTGCCCAGTATCTCATCAATATTCATTTATTATGTAAATCAATATTATTAATATATAAGAGACTTTGAAAACAAAAACTGAAGTCCCCTTGATTTCATTTGAAAATGTTAATTTGATAAATAAAGATCAAAAGAAAAGATTACTTAACTCACCGAACTTAGAACAGAATTAAGTTTCATATCTGAACCAAGTTACCATTTTTTCACTTTTACAAAAGGGCGAAAACACCCCCTGTCACACAATCAAGTGTATCTTTAGTTTGGTAAGGCCAATTTACATGATCTTAAGTTCTCCAAAAAGCTGAATAAATTGTTTACATAACTGTTGAAAACAGAATGCCATATTTATTTATTTTCATTTTCATTTTTTTTTTTTAAGTTTGTGATTTTTGGGTTCAACATTTTCTGGGTCACCCTGTTTGCTGGTGCCATATTGTTCAATGCCTTGAATGTGAGCAGGGCTATTTTGTATTGTAAGCGTTGCTGAACAGGGAGCCATTTGAAACCCTGATTTCCCGGAACTGATTTATATTGTTTTAATCCCTTAAAGTGCATCAACGCATTAACTCTAACCATTTTCCGTTCTAAGTGCATTTTCTATCGATTATCGTGCTTTATTGCTTATATTGCTTATATTGTTTTAATCCTTAAAGTGCATCAACGCATTTGCTTCTTTGTGTTAATTCTCCTTTTACTAGAGACATTGCCTATTGATTTATATTGATCATCGCGCTTTATTGCATCTGCCCTTGCTTATAGTCTTACTAATTTGATCAAATTGTGTTTGCTTATACCTTGCTAGGTTGAAGTACTTTGGTAGCATGTTAGAATAACGAGAATAGTTTGTTAATCTATTACTCGTTGCCATGGCAACAGCCCATTTGATATTTTAGGTATTTTGGGGGTATATTTCAGGTAAAAATACTGGAAATTTACCGTATATTCGTTATCTTCTCGCAGCAATATAGGCCTACTAGATAGTTTTTCAAAACCAATTATTACATGATACAGACCCATCCTTATACGTTAAATAACAAGCTTAATTTTTTTAATTAAAATATGTTTAGGTATTTTTTTGACCTGGCAACACTGCTTAGGCTTGACATATCTTTAAAAAAAAGATATTTTAGCCCATCTTTGCAAAAACTACTTGCCACTTGCCAGGACACCCTGGATATTGTCCTCATAGCCCGAGGAGGGAGATATGACGTTGCCCCACTCATATCATAATTTCGCATTTCTTAAAATTTCAATATTGCGTTTATTACACGACATGAATTTTGAAATATTGAAGCAGGTAGATGACCCGATTTTCAACTTGATGTTTTCTATTTTACATGAAAGGTCATCCTTAAAATTGTTGCATTCCAAAGTTTGAGTTGCATAACTCCAATGGTTCTATTTTTAGAAGTGCAAGGTCAAAAGACATGTGCCCATTGAGTAGTACACAGACTGGTTGGTGGTTAACCACCTTTGGCAGTAATTCACCACATTTTAGCCTATAATTTCCAAATGAAACATTTCTGGCCCCTTATATTTTACAGACATAATGAGAAAACTATGGGGATTCTTCTGATACCAAAATATCTTGATGTGAAAAAAAAATCATAGCCCCAAAAAGGAGATCGGGTCATATATACCTTAAAGATACATTGGATTTAGTTTATGCCAGAAGTTCAAGGGACATCGCCAAACCCATAAGTGAATTAAAAAAAAACCCGACAAGTAAAGCATGTGGCAATGTAGGGCCTACACGGCAACAGTATTGTTGCCAGAAAGCTTGCATTTTGGCAACGTTGCAATATTCAGACAATTGTATTTTGTATTAGTGAAGCAATTTCTTGTAAACAATTATATCCCAAATTACACCGAAAGTACAAGATACATAGCCACATTCATATCTGACAGGAAAACATTGGGGGTATTGTTTACAACATCAGCAGTGTTGCTAGAAAATAGCACAATTTGATATAAAAATACAATATATTGGTGGGTTTCTTTACAAATATTGAATAAAGTATAGATTTCTATATTATACAGGTGAGTCAAAAAGACTGTAATAGTGGAAAGAAGCCATTTTGTTTTCAAAACCAAAATGAATTTTAAACTTTTTAAACGTTGCAAGAATGATGTAGTTAATCCTAACTTTGTGTAAAAAAATGAAGTCGATTGCATTTTTCGTTTGTCTTTGGTGACCCTCTTTGCTGCACAACCAAATTTACCTGTTTGTCCACGAGCACAGTGATTTTCATTTGAAATGGCACACATTGCATTTTCATATTTGAATATCCCGCCAACAAAAACATTGAAAATGTCAGTTTTTTATTAAAATTTAGAACATTATACGCTTTCATAGCATGGGTATGATTACAATTGATTATGCTAACTCACGTGTAAACAAGAAAGGATGCATCAAATTCCAATAACATCCCAAATGAACTCAAGTTTCCAAATTTGAATGAGAGAAACATTTTGCGATTTGATGCATATTTTGGGTATCTCGTGGACAAACGTGTGAAATGGGTGCACTGGTCAAAAGGTTCACCAAAGGCAAACGGAAAATGTAATCGACTTCATTTTTTTACACAAAGTTAGGATTAAATACATCATTTTTGCCACGTTTAAAAAGTGTTAAAATTCATTTTGGTTTTGAAAACAAAATGGCTTCTTTCCACTATTGCAGTCTATATTTTATTTGCCTTCCTCTGGACAGTGGACGTAACTTTACGTGAACTTCACTGGAACATTTCGTGAACATTGGTGAATTGTCAACAATATTTGAAATTGTCAACAATTTTTTTAATTCAAAATCTTGTCTACAATTTATGAAATTGTCAACAATTTATGAAATTTTGTAGTCCCACTATGCACACCGTGTTTATGCTGGCGAAGCTTCTATTTGTCGATTATTTAATACGTTGCTTTGCACAAAATAGATTTATTTAATTATCACAAAATATCTACCATGGCCATGTAAACTTTTTGTATAACTTAGGCCCCAAAATAAGTTGTTTGCTTGCCCTCGTTCGACCGAGGAATTCTAGATGGTTTAATTTGGATATTAGGATCAAACGATAGAGACTTTTAGAGACGTTTTCACGAAATTCGATTAAAGAGTTGTTGCAGGGCTGACACCACCCCTAAAAAAAAGGGGGGGGGGAAGGAAAAAGACAAAAGAAAGAATACCCAGAAACAACATAAAAGAATATGTAACGTAATTGTATGGTTTGTTTAAAGCCAATCTGTAGAATGGCACTTGAATTTACATTTCCATCCCATTCGAATGATGCCCAGAAATGTGTCCGTATATAAATACGCAGCGGTGGAAATACCCACATGACTTTCCACCCGTGGTAGACAGTCCCGGGGTTGACAGTCTTGGGATTGATCAACCCTGAGTTAACCAACCCTGGGTGGACTACAATAGCGCATTCACGTAATAAACCGTATAATACTGTTTAAAAAAACACCTTGGAAATGATATTCATTCTAAATTATTAGAACTTTTGGACTGTTGGACTGTTGGAACTGTGGAACTGTTGGACTGTCCAACCCTGGGACTGTCCAGCCCCGGGACTGTCCACTCAGGGACTAACCCTAACCCTAACCCTAACCCTAACCCTAACCCTAACCCTAACCCTAACCCTAACCCTAACCCTAACCCTAACCCTAACCTGGACCCATGTTGGTCGACTATAGGTTGGTCTACCCCGTGACTGTCTACCCCGGGTGGAAAGTTATGTGGGTATTTCCATTGCTGCATATAGCTACAATAAAGCTCTTTGTAGAGAGTAATATCACATTTTCCGCTTGTGATCCAAAGTGGGTCATGAAATAATACGTCCACGTGATCACGAAAGCTAACCGCGTTTATGTCATGTATGGAGTGCTGTTGTAATTGTCTTCATATTTTAAAAAGATTTTTTTAATAAAGCCTCAACCAGAAAATGTTAAAGGGGTATTGAGAGAAAAATGAGATTTGGAAGAAAAAAAATTGTATCAATAGATAAGGTACGTAGGAACCCTGAAGTGTAATGATTTATGGGAAAACGGTTGAGTGATAGCGCTAGGTAGAAATTTGGTTGAAGCAATTTAGTGAGTCATGCTGATAATTTCGATGTCATCTACATCGAAATTACCAAATCGTGAAGTTTAACATGATAGACGGCGAATTAAGGTAAACGGTTTCAGGTGGTATAGTATAAAAGTATTACGTAGGTGAAAAAAACCCCTGACTTCCAGAAAAAATGAGGGCGCACTCCCATACGTATCTATCAGTGCCCCTTTAAATAAAATGCATTGACAGAGTACTGTTTTTAAATGTTCTTACTTTTGATGAAAGACTCAGGCTGTACCTTATTTAACAAGCAGTTATATACGTCTAAGCTTTGATGACATATAATCTAAATAGTATCATTATCATTATTGCATGGCAACAGACCACCATGCCGTGCCAAGAAAAATAAATCATGTGTTTGGTAACAGGCCTCAATCACCTGAAGATTGCAGAGGCATGAAACACAGTGTTGTGACCATCAGTGCATAAAAATATATTATATGTTAGTATCATTATCAGTAATATTCTAATAAAACCCCGGTTTTAATCAAATTACATTACTAGGTCGATCATAACGGCAATTTTTCTACCACGCCAAGCGTAAGTTATGAGAAAACGTTGGTAAAAAGACAGACCTACATTCTGTATCAATAACATAGAGTAAATGAAGCGACAGTCGCCCTTCACTTCAGAATATTGCTGGACACCGATCAAAAGCCAAAACAACTATGCTAGTATTCAACACTAGAGATACAAGACCCACATATAGTTTCGGAAGCGGATGAACAGGACAACTAAAATGTGGAATTCTACCATTGTAGAACTTGGTGACTGAATTAAATGGTATTTGATACACTATGAAGTGTTTATTCCATTGACCATTGTATACTATCTGACAAATACTGAAGCCGTGGTGTTATACGCTAGGTCGTCACTTTCACAGTGTTGATTCATGATTCTTGGGATATTCCGATTGAAATCCATACACCCCCTATGGATGATATGGCCTCAATCTTGCACAAAGGCAATATAGATTTCGCAAGACATTGGACAAGAAATTGATCATCTTCAGATCTTCCCTCTAATTATTCAGTTCGATGCGGAACAATAGCTGGGAGTGATTGCATTTTCAGTTAATATCATCAATGCCATTATCATCTGGCGACAATATAATCGTTCTTGACAACGCGGTGCCATCAACAAAATACACTGATATTTCCAAATCAGTTGCTGCGATTAATTTCCCAAGCCGAAGAGGAGCTAGGAGTTTAGGGCATATGGTGCGTGTTGTATTCAAATATTTCAAACATTCGTTCACATTTTGTTTTGTTGAGAATGATCGGCAGTAACAGTTCACTGTCGGCGCTGTCCGAGCACGACGTGTCAGAACATTTCCTGATATTGTATGGTCTCTATAGATCGATCTTTTCTGTTATCGGGATTGTTGGTAATATACTGGTGATTATTGCTGTATTATCTATTCGAAAACTGCGCACGAGAACCAACGTGTTTGTCCTGTCCTTAGCGTTCGCAGACCTCGGTATCACGGCATTTGTGGAACCCGTTGCTGTCGGTGGAATTTTCGGCCAAAGAGAGAAATTTTATGAAAAGTGGCCGGGTTTATGTTCCGCGGTTGCAAGCGTATGTGTCGTAAGTTGTGGCTGTTCTTTGTGGACTATCGGAGCAATTGCAATTAATCGATATGTCTGTATTTGCAAAAACGAACTCTACAACAAACTATTTACATGGATGAAAACCATTTCTATCACCATCGTTATCTGGGTTTTGATAATCATTGCCAATGTGTCCAATTATTTCGGTTGGGGTGGCTATCGATATGATCCCAAATTCAAGAGTTGCGGATACGATCGATTAGCCGACTACGGACACGTCCTGTTAACAGTTTTGATCTTCGTATCAACACCAATCCTCTGCATAATTGTATGTTACACGCGTGTGTATCTAACGCTGCGCCGAAGTTCCAACAGATTACGAGATATGGCACCGAACTATCCCCAAAGAGACATACCAGCGGTCACCAACAAAGATGTGAAACTCCTCAAGATGCTCTTTTCCATCTTCATCACGTACGTGTCTTGCTGGACACCGGCTACCCTTCTTTATGTCATTGATTTTGCCGACAGAGTGCCTACACCAGTCTATATCATAGCAGGTCTGATGGCTCACATGAGTAGCGTCATAAATCCGATATTGTACGGGGTGATGAATCAGAATTTCAGGGATGCTTACAAGAAGATACTCTCTTGTGGTCGATGGAAACCAAACGAGATTCACCCATAATATCGACCAACATAACTATTGTAACTACCTTCGATGAGTCATTCTTTCAAGCAGTCAACTGGCTGGACGTTTTTGGTCGTAATAGCATCACATTGAATCCAAACAAATTTCGTCTTTGCCAAGGACACTCTTGAATTTGCCGGTTTCGAGATATCCGCCGCATCAATCATGTCAGACAGACCATGCTCCCATCTATTTGAGGCCATTGAAAAGTTCCAAACCCCTCGCAACATCACAAACATATAGTCACCATATCATGGTTTGGTCTCTGTAATTCTAAGCAGAGAATAAGATTATGCCTCTTCTCCCGTACTTCAGTCTTGATGAGATCAAGTTAGAGCCACGCCTGACGAAAACTCGACCAATAAAGTCATCCGATGGCATACTCGTTTAAACCATCCGATTTGTTATTGTTTCTTTTATGATGAATTCGTAATAATTGTATAGCCTTCTTGGGACACCGTGTGCATATCAATTGACATAGAATATTATTTACATCGATACTGTCATTTTCAATTAGAATTTGAATATGAATATTATTAGATCAATCATTACTACAATTACTACCAATAGAATGAGGTGAAGCGTAATGCATAAGTACCACGAACGCGATGATCTAATTTCATAGTTTTCAATAGAGTAAAGGTCCTTTTAATTCACATTCTCTTCAGATTATCATTAGTAAAAAGGGAGTATACATGTAGTATAAAATACTGGTATATAGTATACGGTAGTTACTATCAGATCAGATAATGAACACTGGACACTAGTGCCAGTTTCTGCAACCCTTTTTACCGCGGCACAGCGGAACCAGAGATTGGAAGCATAGGGTTCGTTGTATCAATTTTTCGATCATTCGTTGTAAGATATATTTTGTCGAGAATGATTAACAGCAACAGTTCACTGTCGGCACTGTCTGAGAACTATATACCAGAACATTTCGCGATATTGTATGGTCTCTATAGATCGATCTTCTCTGTTATCGGGAATGTTGGTAATGTACTGGTGATCGCTGCGGTCTTTTCTATACGAAAACTGCGCAAGACAACCAACGTATTCGTGCTGTCCTTAGCGGGTGCAGACATCAGTATCACGGCATTTGTGGAGCCCGTTGCTGTCGGTGGAATTTTTGGCCAAAGAGAGAAACTTTATGAAAAGTGGCCTGGTTTATGTACCGCGGTTGGTTACGTTTGCTTCACAAGTTGTAGTTGCTCATTGTGGACTATCGGGGTAATTGCAATTAATCGATACGTCTATATTTGCAACATATGAATCTTAGTACGGTTATTTTGTTCACCTAACGTAAGCAGTAATACACAGTATACATTGCTGTATCTATGCTATGGCTCACTGATGTTGACCAATCGATAGCCAATTGAGAGTTGCACAATAGAAGGTAAACACTGGTTCTTTTGTTGCCCATACTGCTCACACAGACCACCGTGACCTAGCAATGCAACACTGAAAAATTACTTTTCGCAGTCGCTGATTGGACCTTAAAGGGTACGGTGCCAAATATTATCCAATCGGATTGATTTTAAGAGATTACTTCACAGAACACTTCCTTTAGGTGATTCCGTTTCTACATTTTGATTATCATAGTCGGTTTTGAAATGGCGCCCAAATGACTACAACCATCAAGAAAAAACGCAAATTTCTTAAATATAGCAGCATAAAATGACCCCAAAACATGCCAAACTAGGATATAAATAAATTGTAGAACGGCCCAGAATATTTTTTTTTAAATGTAATATGTATATGTTGTTTGAAAGAAATAAGTCAGCATTATCAATCAGTTTCTACATTTTTAAAAAGTTGGATAGAACTTGAGATATGATTTTTTAAGTGAATTTGGGCGTAATCGGCATATACCAAAAGCACAGTACAAATGCGCTTGTGGTTTGGTGGTCAGTACGGGCTGCTTAGGTGAACACCTAAGATCCATATGAAATGAACTCTACAACAAACTATTTACATGGATAAAAACTATTTCTATCGCCACCGTTATCTGGATATCGTGCATCATTGTCAATTTGTCCAATTACTTCGGTTGGGGTGGCTATCGGTATGATCCCAAATTCAAGAGTTGTGGATACGATCGATTGGCCGACTACGGACACATCCTATATGTCGTTTTGATCTTTGTATCAACACCAATCCTATGTATAGTTTTATGCTACACGCGTGTGTATCTAACGCTGCGCCGAAGTTCCAACAGATTACGAGATATGGCACCAAACTATCCCCAAAGAGACACACCAGCGGTCACCAACAAAGATGTGAAACTCCTCAAGATGCTCTTTTCCATCTTCATCGCGTACGTGTCTTGCTGGGCACCGATTACCCTTCTCTATGTCATTGATTTTGCCGACAGATTGCCGACACCAGTCTATATCATAGCAGGTCTGATGGCTCACATGAGTAGCGTCATAAACCCGTTATTGTACGGGGTGATGAATCAGAATTTCAGAGATGCTTATAAAAAAATTATCTCTTGCGGTCGATGGAAACCAAATGAAATTTACCCAGAATCTCGATAAACATGGCGACTAAAATTACCAAGCCGATAAATTGATAATTCAAAGTATTATCTTTACTGCAACTAAGGGAACTAGTTGAACACATTGGATCTCTACTGCAATTAATTACGGAACTAGTTGGTATTTCAAAGTGCCATTTTTCGGAACAGGCCCTACTGCAACTGAGGGAACTAGTATAGTTGATATTTCGCAATGTCGGTTTTCGAAACAAATTTGGGACTATATAAAGGGCTCAACAAAAGAAAGTCGTACACTTTGTTTAGGTCAATTAAAGTAACTTTTGATTGTATTTTTACCAAACAGGCTAGATAGACATGTGGATGAATCTTTTAGGCACATTTTGATACCAAACATAACACCTAGCAACAACGCTAAACAATGATTAGCGCCATTTAAAAAAAGTCACTTTTCAAAAGTCACATTTTCAATTACTACACGGGAGGAAAATGGTTGTGTGCGAGGTTCACCCCGTGTGTGACACTGTTATTTAACCAGGATTGACCGGCGGGCAATCGATCACACAGTTCAGCCGTGTATTAGGCCTACTACTCTGCGCTGGGCGTACACTTAGTGAGCGGGATATTTGATTCCGAACATAATGGGCATTATGTGCTTGTTAACAATTGGTGTTTTTCTTCCGCGTAGTGTATTGAAAATGTGACTTTTGAAAAGTGACTAATTTTCTATAAATAGTGCTAATCATGGTTTATCTTTGTTGTAAGGTGTTATGTTTGGTATCAAAATGTGCCTAAAATATTCATCCAAATGTCTATCTAGCCTGTTAGTTAGAAAAATAATCGAAAGTTACTTTAAATGACCTAAACAAAATGTACGACTTTCTTTTGTTGAGCACTTTAGTTGATTTTTCGAAGTGTCATTTTTAGGAACAGGACTACTGTTGCAATTAAGGGGACTAATATAAGCCCAATATAAAGGTTTTTGTTCCACGTAGTTATTAATATGAATATCGATTTACCGCAACACAATTTTCCCGACGCCTTTTCATATTAGGCATGACTTTACTTGCGAAGTATAAATGTTCCGGATTTTTTTTTATTTAGTCCGATCCGCCGAACATGAAAAGAGTCATACTTGGAACAATTATTCTGAACTATTTTACCTCGAACATTTCAAAAGGGTTTTAATTACTCCGAACAATTTTGCCTCGAAAGGTTTTATTCCTAAAACGTTTTCTATTTAGATCAATAAAACCTATTCCAGTTTTTATAGGAAAACCCACTCAAAAGAAATCGAACCTTATCGGCGCTATGAACTGTAGGAGCAAATCTTCTCCCGTAAACGATATGTGTTTGTTTATTTTCAATGACCACATTGATGTAATTATATCGTGTTATCAATGTTAGGCTAGGATTGGGTCAGGATTTATGGGGAAGATATGGATTATTAGTGGGCTTGGAATAATGGTTTGGATTTGTATATAGATTACCGTAGATTACTGATTCGAATGTTCGTTACATAGTGAATAAAATGAATGAAGGTCGCTATTCCCATCTTTAACTCCTCATTTAGGGAGAAACAATTTTTTTCATGGAAATTATCCATTGCGTCAACATGATCAATATGCGTTCGGGAGATCAGACTATCGTTAAAATACTTGTTTAGAAATGACTAACAACGAAACAATTGTCGTTTCGGAGTATACAAAACCACTCTGAAAAACCTACACCATTAACTAAATCTTTGTATTTCATATTACTTCTCGAATTCGGTTAGATAGACATTGTAACATAATCTCAACGATAAAACTCGCTTAATTTGAGCTAAAATATGCACACATTATTGATTAACAAAATTATTCAAATATTAAATGTTCAACAGTGCCGTGAGTTTTCTTATTTTCGTTGTTTTCGAGTGCCCGTCAATTTGTTTCGAGTGCCGCTATAAGCACATTGAAAAGTGCCATGGGGAGCAATTATGGACCTGCTCTATCATTTTGAGTGAAATAAAGTTTTTATAAAAGCGATCATTTCATAAATGATGCAGTAACTCTATCTTCCCTGTGCCATTTCTTTTGGTATGTTTGAAATAAAGACGTTTCACGATACATATAACACCCATACTACACTTAAATAGATAGATATTATAGTAGATTCACAGACTTTGTCCGGTTTGCCATTTCAGTATAGGTAATATCTTCCAATTGAGGGGAGGCAGTGATTTGAAATCTTACTTTGATCATTGACACATATGTATGTTTCTATGCTTCCCTGTGTCTTGAATCACATCGTAGGTTCAAATCCAGAATACTGTTTTCTCGTGCTGTTGTCTTGGTTTTACAAATCGAATTTCTTTCAAATTTAATCCTCGTCTATATAGATAAGGTGACCGTTGTTTACATCCAGTGTTTATCAACAAACGCAACGATCGAAGGGACTGGACTGTCGATACACGCTTGAGGGAACAGCATATGACCACAGCACTGTGCACTATGTCGTATTGCCCTTTATAATGCTTTGGCGCGAGTTTTAAAAGCACGGGTCCTAAACAAAATAGGATGCGCGCGCAAACCGCCGGGCAAAGAACAATGGCAACTAGCCACGTTTTGCCCGGTCGGTATGACGTCACCTGTCACCCCATCTATAAGGATTATAAATTATGATCAATATGTGTCACTTGTTAAGTTGGCACGTTTGAATAGCGCACCATTTGCTTGGGTAGTTTAAATGCATGCACGGATGCAGTGATATATTTGAGGATGTGTTGCTTCAACGCATCTAAATGATGCCGATATCGTCGTGATTGGTCCATTGTGGTTCCTCTAACGTTAAATGGAATAGATCCAAATCAATAACTGATCTGCAAATGTTTATGAATCTACTATAGTGCATAGATATACAGGGTGTCCGAGAGCAAACCCATGTAACCTTATTTTACCGAAGCTCTAGTTTTACTAGAAACTGCTGGATGTTTTCAATATAATTATCATGCATAATTACGACAAAAATGAGAAGGAGCGGAGTGACCATGCACGTAGTCAATAAATAATAAGTGTTGAACAAGGCTGCACAATAGCACCGTCAATTTATTATCAAAGGTCGGTCGAAGTGATTTCCCTCCACCATACCGCTCTCTGATCACGCGTAATTGAAATTTGATTGATCTATTTGATTTTTGAAACTTTGATTGGTATTTCGTAAGTAAGGAAGAGTGAAGTTTAAGATGCCCGGGGAGCGAATTTATTAACCGTAAACAACATTTGGCAAAACACTGTAAACATACCTATCAGTCTCATCATGTATACTATACGCTTTATTCCGTCAAGGTATCAAATGTTGTTCACGGTAAATAATATCGCGCCCGGGGAGGGTCAGACATTTGCAAAACATCAACGTGGACAGCGCAGTTTTCAGGTCGCAGTACCAAACCAATGGTATAGCTTGCCTGAATATGTTGAACTCAGTACCTATTTTAAGAAAAACCTGAAGACATATTTGTACTAGGAAGCAATATTCTTGATGTGACTCACCTTTGCATACATGTATTTTGTATGTATTTTAGTATGTTTTTCTTTTATGCTATTTTGGTTGTTATGCAGTGATGCGCAGTGCCATGGGCGTCGTTTGCGGCGTATACCGGCGATTTATAAATTGCCATTATTATTATTTATTGTTGTTGTTAGTATTATGTTATTATTATTGCAATCCGTTGTGTGATACTGAAACTATAGTCTCTTTCGATTCCTCTGGACAGTGACGTCACTTTTAATACGCGTGTGTGTTTACGCCAGGGCCGAGAGTATGCGCGCGCTTTAATGTGCTTCATTTAGTAAATGGAGCAGCCACGTCACTGTCTCGAGATAGATAAATAGACTACAGAGTCGCAGGTTTTTCAGGGACACACAGATCATTGTAGTTCTTCGATCCATTCTGTAAGATCCATTGATTGTATCTGATCACACGGTATATATTCATCCGGATACGAAGCTCGGATAAACACATCCCGTTGTACTCTCGTTATATCATCCCCGCTATCGCACAGGACCCGCGCGAGAGTCTGTCGCTTTATCTCCTGGAGTTGACGAATGCTGAATACTCCCGGATTCTCGTACCAAAACCTGTAAAATATACGTAATCAATTAGATTTAAGCCAGGGTAAGGCCACGTTACAAAACTACGTATGGCTCATACTTATACATGGGATGTACGTAAGGTCTTTGACGTCTATCGTATAGGCCTATGCGGTAGACCTAAACGTAAGACTTTGACGTCTATCGTTTAGGCCTATGCGGTAGACCTAAACGTAAGACTTTGACGTCTATCGTTTATGCTTATGCGGTAGACCTAAACGTAAGACTTTGACGTCTATCGTTTATGCCTATGCGGTAGACCTAAACGTAAGACTTTGACGTCTATCGTATCGGCCTATGCGGTAGACCTAAACGTAAGACTTTGACGTCTATAATAGTTTAGGCCTATGCGGTAGACCTAAACGTAAGACTTTGACGCCTATCGTTTAGGCCTATGCGATAGACGCCAACATAATATTTTGCATCATCATATGTACAAACACCAATGACCTTTGAAGTAAACCAATACAAATATTTGCATAATAATATTGAATAATATATTTGTATTGGTCTCGGTTTAATTTTCAAGGTTGCTTGTAGGTGGGCAAAATATTACTTTAGCGACTATCGTACAAGTGTTGACGGACGTAAAAGTCACTCATGTGTGAGCTATGCGTACTAGTTTTGCCGTGCTTCCTAAGTAATTGTTAAAATAGCACACGCGATATATTTTCCCTCCAAATATTAAGTATGGTGCACATCAGTTGTAATAGTATCCCAGTCGGCTTTTTTTAAATTTTGAAACATACATATAGAACAAATGTCAGTGTTTTAACTATTTTTTTTGCTTTTACTCCCACCCCAATTACAATGGTATTAATGTCATGACCCCCCCTATTTTCCGTGTAAAAAACTATGACCCCCGGATATTTTGGAACCCGCCCCCTACCGAAGAAAATGAAATTCCCCTAAATATTTAGATATGAATATCTTACCGATCGCCGTCTCTTGTTCTTCCCAGCTGTTCAATTATAAGACTCGTGTACGTAGGTCCAATGAGTCCTCCTTCCAATGGATCTTCTAACAACCCGGCAACATGCAGATCAATGTTGTCCGGATGTCCATACAAAGACCTCAACCTAGCTCGGACGTCATCATCTCCTATTTCAGACGCCAGATCGTCAAAATTATCCAGAACTACTGTTGACTCGTAAATCGTCTGCTTTTTTGAAACGAGAAAATCACTACAAAATTGACGCCATTTATTGTAACCGGTTAAACCGTGATCACGTCCTCTTTGAATATCCAGCGAGCCGAGATCGTGAGCCACGTCTACTGCCAACTCAAATAAATGCTCCGTGAGTTCTTCAGCAAGAATGTTGTCCGGGCTGACGTCTTTCATCGGGGTCCCGAACACACCACGTAGCACCGGATCCACGCCACCTTGGCATTTGATCCTGTACGGCGAGAATGCTCCTTGGTGAAGAGACAAGCTTCCATTTGCTGATTGGAAGGAAGATAAGTCAGAGTGGTTGTACAGACGATGCACCTTTGAGTTCACGTTGAAATGTCCGTAGCGAAAAGCCGCCGTGGCGAATACATTTGAAGTTGATGGATTGATTGAGGAGTCGTAGCCTTTATATTTGGATAACCAACCCATGCCCGTTTTACCAACGACGTATGGTAACCAATGTGTGTAACCAATATGTTGGATCAAAGCTCCGAAGATCTTTCTAGTTTCTTGGTATGTACGGTTACCATTCCAATGAGGATTCAGATCTTTTAGGATCTCGGCGATACGGTTATGCTCACGTAACCATATGGTATGAAGCGCTATCAGACTTATCTGTACATTAGCTCTTACGTCTCCGCCGAGGAAACACCCTACACCACTTACATCCTTTTTAGATAGCCTACAGTGCTTTTGCGATTTCTTTGCATAAGGCATCAGATACTTATTATCTGACATGCCACTCGATGCATCGACCGCTACAGCGTCACCAACCTTCAAAAATCCACGGTCCTCCGAAAAGTCTCGAAGTTCCTCCGCTCTATCATGCGTGCTTCCGTAAACCATTGACGCGTCAATGAACGCGGTAATAGCGTTATGTTGTTGACGCACCGAATTAGACGATTCGTCACAGACGTGGTAAGATCGCGTCAGCGGTATGCAGTCCGTTTTGCGCAAGCGCGGGTCATTCACCGCCGGAGGAATCGGGAAACAAAATGGCGCCTTTTTCTTACATTTTGTAGAGCAAAGGTCATCTTTTGACGTGAAATTAATATCATGATCAATAAATTGACCCCATAACGTAACAAAATCAGTGTATTTATCGCTAAACGCATCACCAGATCGTGCTTTTAACACACGCAAGGTCACCTCTCTCGGATTAGGTTTGGCGAATCCGTGATACATTTTAGGCGGATCTCTCCAGCCAATCGGCGTGTTCATTCCGTCTTCGTAAGCGGGACTCAGCAACCGTACGAGTGGCATGTTTGATGCTCCCCAAAGTGGGTGCATGATATTGTTGCATGTCCCGTCGATTGTACGATATTGTTGATGATATCCCTTTATCTCATCGACATCGTCGGATTGTAGGTCACATTGGACGTCGTTAATGTCTCGGGAGTCCAAGCATATATCTACAATAAGTGAGAAAAGTTAAACATAATGACGGGGCTGTAAAACCAATACGCGAGCTACAGTGCATGATGACGTCACGGTAATACGTCACATTATCCCGGGTATCGTCCATTTTTGTATCTCTATTTACGAAAATTGAATTTAGTTTAATTGTATTTCTATGTTATTTTCATGGTGCTTTTGCTTTTTCAATAATATGTTCATATTCCCATTGTATTTTTGCTCATTTTCAGGTCTATAGTCTATAGTGCCTAAAGTCACTGTAAATAATGTTGTTTGTGGAGCTGCGTCCAGATGAATGAAATTAGCGAACAACTATGCATGCATGCGCGTGACAATTTCACAATTGATCAATCAGGACGCGCAATCATTTTTTTAAAAATCACCCGGTACGCACTTCCGGATTTATCAACATACGCTTCTCTGAGAACCGATTGATGATGCAGTGTACACTGGCTAGGACGGGAGAGGGTCCCCATGGTCGCCTTTGAGCGACAGAGTGCCGCGGATCCGTACAAAAAGCAAATAAATAGAGCCTCAGTCCTATGTGCTCAGTCTTGTTTTGGGGGCTTGACTAGTAAACAAGATTAAACAACATAGAATGGCAAGGCTTCAGCACCCAAGGGCAGAGGGAGTGGAAGAGGAAGGCAGTTTGCCTCACTCATACCGAAGCTTACGCAGAGAACGAGATTGAGTTCTTGCTGCGACGTCAAGTAGCTTGTACGCATCATTGCTACGTCAGCGGGACGCTCGCGTCGTTCGCTTTGCGCTGCCACAGCGACACTACTGACTTGTAACGACGCCCTGGTCAGAACCATAGCCTATAGCAAATCATCTTTTTAAGATGATTTAAAAATCATTTTCGGCCTTCAATTTAACACACCATGAAGGTCTAATAATCAAAGGTAGTCTAATTGCCCATTGCCTATATCAATATCATTCCTTTTCACTGATGCCACGAGCCCTACGATAATCATGTTAATCTTACTAGATTGGCTATCCAGGCCATTTATGGCTTGAAAATGCCTGTTTTTATCCTACATTTGCGATGGAACTTCTACATATAAGGGGACGTATTGTCGTACGTATTTGAACGCGGTTTTAAGCTAAACACGCGTTTAACTTTGACTTTATCGCTTAACTAAACGCAATTCTCAAACACGAGTCTAACTCACTGAAAAACGTCTAACTTTAAACATTTAATGCGTGTTGAACTAAACTCATGCACCAATTGTACGCCTTGAATGATTACTCAACTGGGCCGGTGCAAGCTAACGTGCAGATCGCGTAGTTTTAAAAATACACGTGCATTTGAATTTAAATACTACCTGTACACAGTGAACGCACGACCACTCTGGGGACGAGATTTGCGGAGTTTAAAATCGGGTTTTGTTAAAAACTCGCGTTTAATTTAGATACGAGTTTAGTTAGACACTGTTTTAAGCTAAAACCATGAAAACCGCGTTTAGTACGAGAATACGGTCCTACATGTATGATATGGTTTGGATGTAAGCAATACTATATACTATACTGTAGTAATAGAGATATTGGCTAAATACAATAAGGGCTTAAAATCAAGGCTACTGAATACCAGCAGATTTAAGTTATATACTAGTAGGTTAATTGATGACTAAGCTGGGGCTTACATTTGTATTTGTTTTTAAATGACGTACTGCACGCAAATCTTTTGTTATACCATATGTCAGGAAATTGCCGATTTTCGGTCACAATTACTTTTAAATGCGCCACTGTATTTAGAGTTCATGAAGTTGGAAGCTCGTAATCAGGCTAGCCATTACGACATTCATCATTTTTAGGAATGTTGGTCTCGCAAATTTTGATAAATATATTGGACATTGCAATGTGCGAGCGCATTCCAAAACATAATCAGAAAAAGAAAGCCAGTTTTCACGCTCAATGTTCAAAAATAGTCTTTTGTAAAATTGAAATATTTAAAATGTGAAACTTATGTGAAATGTGAAATTGAAATATTTCACAATTGTCAGTGGCATTACATAATGATGTATGATCGATGGTATTACGCATACCAGTGACGCATGGTGAACTTTGTTCGATTTTGTGACGTATAACGAACGGTTCCCGTTTTAGTGGTGTAGAGATTTATCATTCTTCGAATGAGACTCACCTTTGTCCTGTAACGGCTGTAAGAAGCGTGGTACTGGTTTATAGACCTTTAGTGAACAAGAAAAGATGAACACTCAATGTTACCAATTTTAACTATTTTACAAAATGTATACATAGACTTATTACTTGTCATGTTTGTATAGATAACGCTCTCCGAGCTTGGTTATTTTCATGCAATATAGAAGAGTGTTTAACGCTTTTCATTCGTGTTGTTACCAAGTGACTAAACCACGAGTCACAAGTCACAAAAAACACACTAATTTAACAGCTAATATAGTAATAGGGTAAACATGGTAAAATGTCAAGTCAAGACACACGTCAAAAATGTCATATATTGACTTATTATTCATTTTTTGTTGAAACGTCATAACAATGTTATCTATTCTGTATAAAGACTAATACATACATTTCTAATCAGGAGGACATAGGGTTTTAATAGTGAAAAGAAGAAGATGAAAAGGGAGGGACAGGGGATTTGAGGAAGGAAGGAAGGAAGGAAGGAAGGAGTCGAGGAGTAGAGGAGAGAGGTGAAACGAGGAACACGAGTAAGAGGAAGGAGCTTTTCCAATCAACACAAGTCCTGGTTTAGTTAGGAGAAGAGTGAGGAGGATTGGAAAGGGTGAAGAAAGTGGAACAAAAGGGGAAGGAGAAGAGGAAAAAGGCGGTGGAGGAGAAGGACAAAGAGGGGTGGGGGAGGGGTGAAGAGGGAATCGAACAGAGTTTTGCAGATTGCTGTTACAGGGAAGCGGTGGAATTCACGGAATCAGAGGATAAAGTATCGGCTAAAGGAGGAGAGGAGAGGAGAGGAGAGAAGGAGATGGAGGAGGAAGGAGAAGAGGACAACACTATGACCATCAAGGAAAAGAGGAAAACATGGAAGACGATCACGATCATTTTTGTAAATATTTGAAAAGATTCGCGCGTCAGCGCGCATGTTTGCAGGAACAGATAATCGGGCAAAATGGTAAGAATTAATTCGGGAGATGGAGAGCTTGCCCCTATCTAGGAAATCCTGCAATAAGAGTGGGGGTGGGCAGAAACAAGTAGTGGAAGAGGTGTTGGAGGACTAAAGGTGGCGGCATTGGGAGGCGTCATCCCGTTGTGGAGGGGGGGGGGGGGGGGGGGGACGAGTGGCGGCTCATAGGTGTTTGTAAACCGATAAACAATCGCCGCATTGCTATGCGATCCCAGGGGAGTCTGAGGGGGGCACGAATTACAACAACAACAAAATATATGCAATGAAAATGGTGCAAATTTGGTGCATACTTTTAACCAAATGTTTGACGAATATGTGTTCAAAATAATCAAATGAGATGTGTATAATGGGTTGAACAGTTCGGACAGAGGGGAGTACGCCTCCTCATATTATTATTTAGATTTTTATTCTTCAATTTTTGAACCCATTTGGTGCGATCTGGTGTATAATTTTGGATAATGTTACAGCGTACGACTGCAGATAATATCATTAGTATCAATGGTGTGTGCAAGATGGTATTGACACAAGGGGCTTACCATGGCAATTATATAAATATATCATCAGATAAGCGGCGCGAGCGGAGAGGAGTAAGCGGCGCGTTTTGCGGCGTGGGGTTCTGTAAAGGCCCTGTCACACATACGGCGATCAGGCCAGCGATCGCACTGCGCTATAAAAAGTGTATAACACGCAGTGATAGCGCGGAAAACTGTCCATTTTTAAATCAATATCACCAAAACCCTTTCGCAAACTGCTGCGATCAGACCGGCGCTTGGATTACGCTGAAACATTATCAAAACGCCAAGCCAAACGCATCAAGATCTCCACATACCCCTCAGTGACGCAGTGGGAACTGGCTGGGACTTCAGAGGGTCGTGAGAGGGTCCCCATGGTCGCCCTTGAGCGCCAGTGCACCACGCTTGTTTTGTGCATGCACAAAACAAGCGTAGAGGTTCCGCGTTCTGTTCAGAGCGCTATAATGACTCAGTAGCAGCGAAAAGTGAGCTTCCCGTAGACGTAGCAAGGACGCATACAAACTACTTGTTCTCTGCGACTGCAGTAAAGGTTCGTTCACACTAGGCGATGTTTGCCGTGCGATGCGATGCGGTAGCCGTACCACCGCAATGTACGGTAATTCGTCGCGGGTCACGCCGGGTTAACGCAGGTCACCGCATGCGATGGCATTCAGTGCCGTTTGGCAAAATATGAGAGCGTCAGCGTCAACGCAATGCGTCGCAGACTCACGGCCGCAATGACAGTTAAATTATGTTTTAACTCCATTGCAATAACGTACCGCACCGTACAGTAAATAACGTTATAGTGTGAAACCTTTGCTGTCAGGAGACAAACACATCATGTTATTATCACTATTATTGTATTCAGATTAATCAAAAATGTTATTGATATACACCTGTTTAAACTCCCGCCAACCGATTATCATGGCATATAAAAGTAGCATTATCGCATTACGCTAAGCTAGGATAATGCTCTCTAAATAGAATTTAAATAACAATCAATTTATCGGCAATGTGATTAGCAAATTAGAGCTGAACGTGGGTCATTGTTATTCCTTCTGTATCTACTACAAGGAGTATAATGTACAGTCCTCAAAATAAGTAACTGACCAGGTAATATGCTTTCAACTCAACAATATCGGTCGAGTGCACCAATGGCGAGTAGCTGAAGAATAGCGCTACCTCGCTCGCTAGTAACTGAGGCGTAACCAAAACATTTGAGAGCACCAAACCGGGGTAAGCTGCTAGGCTAGTAACTTGCGAGTTGCGATATTGGAGGCTGGTTTTGGTCATGAGATCATGAACAGTGAGGCAAAATCTTAAGGAAGGAAGACAATAACGGGTGTATAAAGCCAATTTGAACTCATTGCGAACCAGTGATTGCTGAATATTGTACAATTTATTGTTTGTCCCACAATCATGTCATACACATCTTTTCTTTACCATTGAATGTTATCAGCGAACCAATTAGACGTTGGGTCCTGATCAACAGTTTTTACAATGTTTTCCCCAATATTAAAGTCAATTGCAGTTGGGCATTTGCTTGGCTTTAGGGTGAAACCCATACTGGATGCTTAGTTTCATCTTTTTTAGGGGACGATGCTGAATAATGTGGACATTTACCTCGCTTGTTACTATTCTGGTGTTACTCGCCAGTTTTGCTCTCAGAATTACATCGTTATAGTTACGCTACAGTTAGGGCTGCTAGGGAAGTAGCTTACCTCCCTATAAAGTGGTGCACTCGGCCGATATGTGTTATATGTATGTGTTGTATATGTATAACCTAGGTAGTAACTTATTTTGAGGATTGTATATAATTTGAAAACGTGTTGAGAAGGGACTAGTAACGCAGACTGCGAATTATAAGCGCAATTTGATCGCAGCAGAGCATAAACAAGCGCGGCGCTTTGTATGGGCCTCAAGGGCGATCATGGGGACCCTACCCCGCTCTAGATGGTGTCCACTGCGTCCCCATTCGGTTCTTAGAGACCTTACTGTGTTTTGCATGGCTTTTTTCAGCACAACGAGAGCGCAAGGCCTGATCGCCGTATGTGTGACAGGGGTATTAGGTTTCGTTGTTTTTTTAACTGAAATGGTTTAGAAAAAAGTTCATGAAGCCATCTTGTTTAAGGTTGAATATAACATTGAAACTAGTTCGCGCGTAGCACGAACAATGTTGCTATTTGAACACTAAAATGGTTCAGAAAAACGTTCTTAAAGCCATCTTGTTAAGCTTGAATAATCAAACATTAATTAATTCGCGCGTAGCCCGAAAAAATTGGCTAATGTAACACTACAAGTAAAAAGGTCCAGCAAAATCGTGTTATCTTGTTAAGCTTGAATAATGAACGATTGAAACTAATTTGCGCGAAGCGCGCACAAATTGACTATTTAAACACTATAATGGTCCAGAAAACGTTCCTGAAGCCATCTTTTGAAGCTTGAATAACTCGCGCGTTGGGCGAAAAAATAATGGCTATTGTAACACTAAAATGGCCCAGAAAACGTTCCTGAAGCCATCTGGTTGTGCTTGACGCGAATGTAACATTAAAACTTATTCGCGCTTAGCGAGAAGAAATGGCTATTGTAACACTAAAAAGGTATAGAAAAACGTTCCTGAAGTCATCGCGGTAAGCTTGATTAATAATTCATTGAAACTAATTCGCGCATAGCATAGAAGAAATGGCTGTTTTAACACTAAAAAGGTCCAGAAAAACGTTCCTGAAGCCATCTTATTAAGCTTGAATAATACAAAATTGACACTATATCAAAATGGCTGTTGTAACACTAAAATGGCCCAGAAAACGTTCCTGAAGACAAGCTCGAATGTAACATTGAAACTAATTCGCGCCAAAATAAGCTCCCACTGCCCCCCCCCCCCACCTATATATGACGCCCCTGGCGATGGCTAAAAAACTCGATTACATGCGTTTAAGCCCTACCTTTTTAGAATGAACCTTCTCGATAGCACCCATAGTACACGATACTACGATCATAAGTAGCAGTGAGAAATCGCCAGATCTAGTCAACATCATGCAAGATATCAGTTATCGAGACCACCAATTTCAATTAACCGATCATTACTACTCCAGTACAGCTATGTGTGATAGTACCTATGACATGTATTATATAGGCGTAAGTATACCGTATGTGTTTAGACTGAATATAGATCCGTTTTGTTTTAATGTTATTAAATTTGACGCAATGGAGCACTAAGTACCATCAGGTTGATGGTGTGACCCGGGGTGTGTGACAAGTTGATGGTAGGTTACCTAACAGATGGTACCGTAACTAACATAGTGATTTGAATTGGTCGAATTTGCAAGAACGACGAAGGAACATCCGTCTATCAATCATGTATAAAATCCATGCAAATGATATAGCAATCCCAATTCCAGAACATATCCAACGTCAAACTACAACGACTACTAGACAATATCACCCAAAGAAATTCCGACTAGTCAAATCATCCAAAAATGTGTATAAATACAGCTTTTTTGCAAATACCATATCAGAGTGGAACAACCTCCCTTCATCCGTCTTAGATTCAAAAACCGTTGAAAGTTTCAAAACCGGTGTAAATAAGCATGTAACGTAGATTAAGTTCATTTGGTCTGTCTCATCATTCGCCATTTTGTTTTTCTCAATTAGATGTTGCTTTAAGCAATTTTATTGAGTATTGATTTAGATTTAGAGATTTAGAATAGTCTGTAAAGCGTACGAAAATCCGATGTTACCAAACCCATATTTCTTTATTTCACCGAAGTTCTATTTTTACTAGAAACTGCTGGATGTTATCAATATAATTATCATGCATAATTACGACCAAAAGGGGACGAAGCGGAGTGACCATGCACAATTATAGCTCCGTCAATTTTTAGTCAAAAGTCGGTCGAAGTGATTTCCCCCCCCACCATATCGCTCTCTGATCACGCGTAATTGAAATTTGATTGGTCAATTTAATTTTTGAAACTTTGATTGGTATTTCATAATGTACAGAAGAGTAAAGCTCTAAGATGCCGGGAGAGGTAAAATATTATTGCAATCCATGGTGTGATTCTGAAACTAGACTCTATTTCACTTCATCTGAAAAGTAACGTACTGTATAGGCGCAGTATCTACGCGTATGTATCACCCGTCTATCTACGTGTGTGTGTTTACGCCAGGGCCTCGAGTAGTCGCACGCGTTAAGGGGGGTGTGGACTCTCAAGTACAGCCTCCGTAAAACTGCCGTAACTGCTTCATTATTCATTTAATCTATGTTTTGTTTTTGAATATCTTATTTATTTTTTGAATTATAGACCAAAAAAGAAGCTTTCTAGGGAATGTTATCAGGATTATAATAAAACTAGTATGACATTTTTTGACAAAATATATTTTGAGTTATCTTTGCAGAACCTAAAATGGGTCAAAAAACGTGTATTTTATAATTTTCTCCAAAATGGTCAATTTCATGATCATGGTTGGATTCATTGAACCCTTTTCTGCAAAAAAGTGTACACATATAGATTAAATGAATAATGAAGAAGTTACGGCAGTTTTACGAAGGCTATACCTAAGGGTCCATACCCCTTTAAATACATATTCTAACATAATCTACACGATAAAACATAAAACGATAAAAAATTATTCAAATATTAGATGTTCAATTCACATTGAACAGTTAACAATTATGCACCTGCTCTATCATTTTGAATGAAATAAAGTTTGTATACAAAAAAACGCTTTATCATTTCATTAATGATGCAGAAACCCTATCCATACTTACCCAAATGTGCCATATCTTTTGGTATGTTTGAAATAAAGACGTTTACATACGATACATAATACCTATACTAAACTAAAATAGATAGAGATTGGTGCATTACAGGCGCAGTATCTACGCGTATGTATCACCCGTCATTCTACGTGTGTGTGTTTACGCCAGGGCCGAGAGTAGTCGCGCGCGTTAATGTACTTTATTTAGTAAATGACGCAGATTCGTCACTGTCTCGAGATGGATATATAGACTATAATTGAGTTACAGGTTTTCTGAGACACCCTGTACAGATCATTGTAGTTCTTCGATCCATTCTGTAAGATCCATTGATTGTATCTGATCACACTGTATATATTCATCCGGAAACGAAGCTCGGATAAACACATCCCGTTGTACTCTCGTTATATCATCCCCGCTATCGCACAGGACCCGCGCGAGAGTCTGTCGCTTTATCTCCTGGAGTTGGCGAACGCTGAATACTCCCGAATTCTCGTACCAAAACCTGTAAAATATACGTAATCAAGTTGATTTCGGCCAGGGTAAGACACCACACTACACAACTAGTACATATGTCTTGTACGTAAAGACTTTGGCGTCCATCGTATAGGTCTATACGATAAACTTATACGCAAGACTTTGGCGTCTATCGTTTAGGACTATACGTTTGACGCCAGAGTTAATATTTTACATCATCATACAGACAAGCATTAACATTGAGGTAATCCTATGCAAATATTTGTATTAGTCTCAGTTCAGTTTTCAAGGTTGCAAAATATTACTTTGGCGACTATTGTACAAGTGTTGACGGACGTAAAAGTCACTTATGTGTGAGCTATGCGAACTAGTTTTGCCGTGCTTCCTAAGTAATTGTTAAAATAGCACACGCGATATATTTTCCCTCCAAATATTAAGTATGATGCACATCAGTTGTAATAGTATTCCAGTCGGCATTTTTCTTAAATGACGTCGTATCGACGTTGTGCCAATGTCAATGCGTCGAGGCTATCATAAATGGATTGTCTGAGGCTATCAGAAATGGATTGTCAAAGACGGTGTTTCAGGACGTAATATCAATTTAAAGTTATTAAACGCAAAACAAGACCAAAAATGTTATTACGACGTTTTTGCTTTCCCACGACGATATACTTCAGAAAGCTAAGGGCAGCAACTTTCACATCATAGGGATATGGTAATTCTCCATACATGGAACAATCGTACACATAGAATAGTTTCGCGCCCTGAAAAGGTTAGCTTAGTTTAAACTCTTCCCAGTATTGACGGGTGGTTGTCCCAAAAATCTAATTTATTGTCGTTTATGACCCCCTAAACTTAAAGAGATTATTTTTATGACCCCCACCCCGAACAAATGCGCTCAAAAACAACTTTCAGTATTTTACCTAAGATTAGGGTGGCCAAGCCCAAATATTGTTTTCATCAATGTTGAGACATGAAGAACAATGCGCCCGAAGCCCGCAAAAAAAGTCAGTATTTAAACTAAAATTAGGGTGGCCAAGCCCAAATTTGTTTTACAGTGAACGAATCCACGCAAAAATTCACTATTTTATCTAAAATTAGCGTGACCAAGCTCATATTTTGTTTTACAATTTTGAAACATACATGTAGAACAAATTTCAGTGTTTTAACTAAAATTTTGCTTTGACCCCCCACCCCCAATTACAATGGTATTAATGTAGAAAATGAAAGCCCCCTAAATATTTAGATATGAATATCTTACCGATCACCGTCTCTTGTTCTTCCCAGCTGTTCAATTATAAGACAGGTGTACGTAGGTCCAACGAGTCCTCCTTCCAATGGATCTTCTAGCAACCCGGCAACATGCAGATCAATGTTGTCCGGATGTCCATACAAAGACCTCAACCTAGCTCGGACGTCATCATCTCCTATTTCAGACGCCAGATCGTCAAAATTATCCAGAACTACTGTTGACTCGTAAATCGTCTGCTTTTTTGAAACGAGAAAATCACTACAAAATTGGCGCCATTTATTGTAATTGGTTAAACCGTGATCACGTCCTCTTTGAATGTCCAGCGAGCCGAGATCGTGAGCCACGTCTACTGCCAACTCGAATAAATGCTCCGTGAGTTCTTCAGCAAGAATGTTGTCCGGGCTGAAGTCTTTCATGGGAGTCCCGAACACACCACGTAGCACTGGATCCACGCCACCTTGGCATTTGATCCTGTACGGCGAAAATGCTCCTTGGTGAAGTGACAAGCTTCCATTTGCTGATTGGAAGGAAGATAAGTCAGAGTGGTTGTACAGACGATGCACCTTTGAGTTCACGTTGAAATGTCCGTAGCGAAAAGCCGCCGTGGCGAATACATTTGAAGTTGATGGATTGATTGAAGAGTCGTAGCCTTTATATTTGGATAACCAACCCATGCCCGTTTTACCAACGACGTATGGTAACCAATGTGTGTAACCAATATGTTGGATCAAAGCTCCGAAGATCTTTCTAGTTTCTTGGTATGTACGGTTACCATTCCAATGAGGATTCAGATCTTTCAGGATCTCGGCGATACGGTTATGCTCACGTAACCATATGGTATGAAGCGCTATCAGACTTATCTGTACATTAGCTCTTACGTCTCCGCCGAGGAAACACCCTACACCACTTACATCCTTTTTAGATAGCCTACAGTGCTTTTGCGATTTCTTTGCATAAGGCATCAGATACTTATTATCTGACATGCCACTCGATGCATCGACCGCTACAGCGTCACCAACCTTCAAAAATCCACGGTCCTCCGAAAAGTCTCGAAGTTCCTCGGCTCTATCACGCGTGCTTCCATAAACCATCGACGCGTCAATGAACGCGGTAATACCGTTATGTTGTTGACGCACCGAATTCGACGATTTGTCACAGACGTGGTATGATCGCGTCAGCGGTATGCAGTCCGTTTTGCGCAAGCGCGGGTCATTCACCGCCGGAGGAATCGGGAAACAAAATGGCGCCTTTTTCTTACATTTCGTAGAGCAAAGGTCATCTTTCGACGTGAAATTAATATCATGATCAATAAATTGACCCCATAACGTAACAAAATCAGTGTATTTATCGCTAAACTTATCACCAGATCGTGCTTTTAACACACGCAAGGTCACCTCTCTCGGATTAGGTTTAGCGAATCCGTGATACATTTTAGGCGGATCGCTCCAGCCAATAGGCGTGTTCATTCCGTCTTCGTACGCGGGACTCAACAACCGTACGAGTGGCATGTTTGATGCTCCCCAAAGTGGGTGCATGATATTGTTGCATGTCCCGTCGACCGTACGATATTGTTGATGATATCCTTCTATCTCATCGACATCGTCGGATTGTAGGTCACATTGGACGTCGTCAATGTCTCGGGAGTCCAAGCATATATCTACAATAAGTGAGAAAAGTTAAACATAATGACGGGGCTGTAAAACCAATACGCGAGCTCCAGTGCATGATGACGTCACGGTAATACGTCACATTATCCCGGGTATCGTCCATTTTTGTAACTCTATTTACGAAAATTGAATTGAGAGGCTTGTTGTGTTTCAGTCAATGCTTTTAAAAGACATGTTTGTTCCAATGCGCAAATCAAGTTTAATTGTATTTCTATGTTATTTTCATGGTGCTTTTGCTTTTTCAATAATATATTCATATTCCCATTGTATTTTTGCTCATTTTCAGATCTATAGTCTATAGTGCCTAAAGTCACTGTAAAAAATGTTTTATCGTGGAGCTTCGTCCAGATGGATGAAATTAGCGAACAACTATGCATGCATACGCGTGACAAATTCACAATTGATCAATCAGGACGCGCGATCATTTTATAAAAATCGCCCGGTACGCACTTCCGGATTTATCAACATACGCTTCTCTGAGAACCGATTGATGATGCAGTGGAAACTGGCTAGGACGGGAGAGGGTCCCCATGGTCGCCTTTCAGCGACAGAGTGCCGCGGATCCGTTCAAAGAGCAAATAAACTAGAGCCTCAGTCCTATGTGCTCAGTCTTGTTTTGGGGGCTTGACTAGTGAATAAGATTAAACAACATAGAATTGCGAGGCTTTAGCAACCAAGGGCAGAGGGAGTGGAAGAGGAAGGCAGTCTGCCTCACTTATACCGAACCTTACGCATATAACGAGATTGAGTTCTTGCTGTGACGTCAAGTTACTTGTACGCATCCTTGCTACGTTAGCAGGACGCACACGTCGCTCGCTTTGCGCTGCCACAGCGACACTACTGAGTTGTAACGACGCCCTGGTCAGAACCATAGCCTATAGCAAATCATCTTAAATCATTTTTGGTCTTCAATTTAACACACCATGAATGTAGGTAATCAATGGTAGTCTAATTGCCCATTGCTTATATCAATATCAGTCCTACAATAATCATGTTGTTAATCTTACTAATCTTGCTTGAAAATGCCTGTTTTTATACTACATTTGCGATGGAACTTCTACATATAAGGGGACGTATTCTCGTACGTATTTGAACGCGGTTTAAGCTAAACACGCGTTTAACTTTGACTTTATCGCTTAACTAAACGCAATTCTCGAACATTTGTGTAACTCAAACACGCGTCTAACTCACTGAAAAGCGTCTAGCTTTAAACATGGGTATGGGGATAGTTTTATGCGTGTTGAACTAAACTCATGCACCAATTGCACGCCTTTAATGATTACTCAACTGGGCCGGGTGCAAGCTGACGTTCAGATCGTGTAGTTTTAAAAATACACGTGCATTTGAGGGATTCTATTGTAACCCATTTGAGCCACACTAAATTAAATACCACCTGTACACAGTGAACGCACGACCACTCTGGGGACGAGATTTGCAGAGTTTAAAATCGGGTTTTGTTAAAAACTCGCGTTTAATTTAGACACGAGTTTAGTACGAGACACGGTTTTAGGCTAAAACAGCGTTTAGTACGAGAATACGGTCCTATGATATGTAATGGTTCATGTCAAAGGAATCATGTCAAAACTCGACCGCCAGGCAACCGCCGGTTACGGCCGGTTCCGCCCGGTTCCGCCCGGTTCTCACAAAACGTGTCGTCTGTTATAATATACAAACATAATGAGGTCAAACAGTTACACTCTGGTGAACACGACCGGTTGATAGTGCCTCGTCACGTACACACGCGTGAGCAATAACATCTTGAAGTAATGGGCTCTTAAGTCTCAGTTGACAACCAGTACAATACAGCTATTGATTTTCGCTGGGGTTGGCTTTTTCAATCTGTTTATAGCTCAATTAACTTTTTAAAGTCAATACCGCAAGTCTATGAATGGTTTTTTTTATAGAACGATATAGAGAGAGCTATTATGACCGCAAAGTAACAGATTGATAGTGTAAATTGATCCGGTTACAGCATTAAGTCAACCGGCGGTTGTTCAGTGTTGCATGCGCGAATATTCATATACCAGTAAAACATTTGACCTGAAAAAACCAGGCGGAACCGCCCGTAACCGGCGGTCAACGGGCGGTCGAGTTTTGACGTCTTCCCTAAGCAATACTATATACTATACTGTAGTAATAGAGATATTGGCTAAATACTATAAGGGCTTAAAATCAAGGCTACTGAATACCAGCAGATTTAAGTTAGGTTAATTGATGACTAGGCTGCGGCTTACATTTGTATTTGCCTTTAAATGACGTACTGCACGCACATCTTTTGTTATACCATATGTCAGGAAATTGCCGATTTTCGGCCACTATTACTTTTAAATGTCTGCGCCACTGTATTTAAAGTTCATGAAGTTGGAAGCTCGTAATCAGGCTAAGACATTACGACATCCAAAATGCGCGCGCACACCGTGACTTGACATTCATCATTTATAGGAAAGTTGGTAATCGCAAATTTTGATAAATACATTGGACACAATGTGCAAGCGCATTCCAAAACGTAATCAGAAAAAGTAGCCAGTTTTCATGCTCAATGTTCAAAAATAGTCTTTTGTAAAATTGAAATATTTAAAATGTGAAACTTGTCAGTGGCATTACATAATGACGTATGATCGATGGTATTACACATACCAGTGACGCATGGTGAACTTTGGTCGATTTCGTTTTAGTGGTGTAGAGATTTATCATTCTTCGAATGAGACTCACCTTTGTCCTGTAACGGCTGTAAGAAGCGTGGTACTGGTTTATAGACCTTTAGTGAACAAGAAAAGATGAACACTCAATGTTACCAATTTTAACTATTTTACAAAATATATACATAGACTTATTACTTGTCATGTTTGTATAGATAAGGCTCTCCGAGCTTGGTTATTTTCATGCAATATAGAAGAGTGTTTAACGCTTTTCATCCGTGTCGTGACCAAGTGACTAAACCACGAGTCACAAGTCACAAAAAAACCCCACTAATTTAACAGCTAATTTAAGGCAAGTAATGGGGTAAACATGGTAAAATGTCAAGTCAAGACACACGTCAAAAATGTCTTATATTGACTTATTATTAATTTTTTGTTGAAACGTCATAACAATGTTATATATTCTGTATAATGACTAACACTTACATTTCTAATCAGGAGGACATAGGGTTTTAATAGTGAAAAGAAGAAGATAAAAAGGGAGGGGCAGGGGATTTGAGGAAGGAAGGAAGGAGTCGAGGAGTAGAGGCGAGAGGTGAAAGGAGGAACACGAGTAAGAGGAAGGAGCTTTTCCAATCAACACAAGTCATGGTTTAGTTAGGAGAAGAGAGAGGAGGATTTAGAAAGGGTGAAGAAAGTGGAACAAGAGGGGAAGGAGAAGAGGATGGAGGCGGTGGAGGAGAAGGACAAAGAGGGGGGGGGGGTGAAGAGGGAATCGAACAGAGTTTTGCAGATTGCTGTTACAGGGAAGCGGCTGAATTGACGGAATCAGAGGATAAAGGAGGAGGAGGAGGAGGAGGAGGTGGAGGAGGAGGAGGAGGAGGAGGGGAGGAGATGGAGGAAGAAGAAGAAGAGGACAACAATATGACCATCAAGGAAAAGAGAAAACATGGAAGACGATCACGATCATTTATGTAAACATTTGAAAAGATTTGCGCGTCAGTGCGCATGTTTGCAGGAACAGATAATTGGGCAAAATGGGAAGAATTAATTCGGGAGATGGAGAGCTTGCCCCTATCTAGGAAATCCTGCAATAAGAGTGAGGGTGGGCAGAAACAAGTAGTGGAAGAGGTGGTGGAGAACTAGAGGTGGCGGCATGGGGAGGCGATGGCCGCGGGCGTCATCCCGTTGTTGGGGGGGGGGGGGGGGGACAAGAGTGGCGGTTCATGGGTGTTTGTAAACCGATTAACAATCGCCGAATCGCTATTCGATCCCAGGGGAGTCTGAGAGGGGATGTGCCCTCCTCAGAATTACGAAAAATTTCAAAATATGCAATGAAAATATGCAATGAAAATGGTGCAATTTGGTGCATACATTTAACCAAATTTCTGACGAATATGTGTTCAAAATAATCAAATGAGATGTGTATAATGGGTTGAAAAGTTCGGACAGGGGGGAGTACGCCACCTCATATTTGGATTTTTTTTCAATTTTTGAACCCATTTAGTGCGATCTGGTGTATACTTTTGGATAATGTTACAGCGTACGACTGCAGATAATATCGTCGCTGTTCTGACATACCGGCACACGAGAAAATCGTGTTTGAAAATTTTCCAATTTTTAAAGACTTGTTAGAGAGCATTTACATCAAATGTCACTATCATTGTCAAAGAACACTAATAGATATATACTTATGTTTGTTATGAGCATGTTACAACAACAAATTGCAATTATTAATTAGGAGTAATTATGTCATAAAGTCATGTGCCGGTATGTCAGAAAGAAGAAAAAACTTCATATTATTCGTCCTACAGTGATATGCCAGTGATATGCCGGTATGTCAGAACTGCAGTTACACGGTGGTCTATGGCAGAATATTGTGATGTACCGGTATGCCAGAATACAAAATGAGGTTTTCATGCCGGTATTATGTTAAATCCCTAGCATATCACACTAATTAGTGCGGTATCTCATTAATTAATTACCATTTTTTGTCTCAATTTTTTTGGAGAATAAAGAGTTTCATTTGTAGATCATAAAATGCAACTTAACTCATTTTGCCCAAAATGGCACATGTGCCGCTATGTCAGAACAGCGACGATATAATAGCAATGGTGCGTACAGGATGGTGTTGACGCAAGGGCTTACCATGGCAATTATTATATAAATAATCATCAGATAAGCGGCGCGAGCGGAGAGGAGTAAGCGGCGTGGGGTTCTGTTAGGTTTCAGTTTTTTAACTGAAATGGTTTAGAAAAAAGTTCCTGAAGCCATCTTGTTTAAGGTTGAATATAACATTGAAACTAATTCGCGCGTAGCACGAATATGTTGCTATTTGAACACTAAAATGGTTCAGAAAAAACGTTCTTGAAGCCATCTTGTTAAGCTTGAATAATCAAGTGTTGAAATTAATTCGCGAGTAGCCCACAAAAATTGGCTATTGTAACACTACAGGTAAAAAGGTCCAGCAAAATCGTTCTTGAAGCCATCTTGTTAAGCTTGAATATTGAACCATTGAAACTAATTTGCGCGAAGCGCGCACAAATTGACTATTTAAACTCTATAATGGTCCAGAAAACGTTCCTGAAGCCATCTTGTTAAGCTTGAATATCTCGCGCGTAGGGCGAAAAAATGATGGCTATTGTAACACTAAAATGGCCCAGAAAACGTTCCTATAGCCATCTGGTTAAGCTCGACGCGAATGTAACATCGAAACTTATTCGCGCTTAGCGAGAAGAAATGGCTATTGTAACACTAAAAAGGTATAGAAAAACGTTCCTGAAGTCATCGCGGTAACCTTGATTAATAAAACGTTGAAACTAATTCGCGCATAGCATAGAAGAAATGGCTGTTTTAACACTAAAAAGGTCCAGAAAACGTTCCTGAAGCCATCTTATTAAGCTTAAATAATACAAAATTGACACTATATCAAAATGGCTGTTGTAACACTAAAATGGCCCAGAAAACGTTCCTGAAGACAAGCTCGAATGTAACATTGAAACTAATTCGCGCCAAAATAAGCTCCCACTGTCCCCCCACCTATATGACGCCCCTGACGATGGCTAAAAAACTCGATTACATGCGTTTAAGCCCTACCTTTTTTGAATGAACCTTCTCGATAGCACCCATAGTACACGATACTACAATCATAAGTAGCAGTGAGAAATCGCCAGATCTAGTCAACATCATGCAAGATATCAGTTCATCGAGACCACCAATCTCAATTAACCGATCTTTACTACTCCAGTACAGCTATGTGTGATAGTGCCTATGACATGTATTATATAGGCGTAAGTATACCGTATGTTTTAAGACTGTATATAGATCCGTTTTGTTTTAATGTTATTAAATTTGACGCAATGGAGCACTAAGTACCATCAGGTTGATGGTGTGACCCCGGGGGTGTGACAAGTTGATGGTAGGTTTCCTAATAGTCTGTAAAGCGTACGAAAATCCGATGTTACCAAATCAGTAATCATACCAAGTCGTGGAAAACCAAAATTCATTTAGTGTAAGATTTGTCACATTTTCGTTGTTATTATTAAATGTTGATCGTAATGACGCAATATCGTAGTTTGTAGACGATTATTTTAAAATGCGCCAACTGAATCAACTGGGCGAATATTGAAGACAATGTGTATTGCTTATTTGCTTATTGCTTATTAATAATAACTCCCTTAGGGAAGACGTCAAAACTCGACCGCCCGTTGACCGCCGGTTACGTACGGTTCCGCCCGGTTCTTTCAGGTCAAATGTTTTACTGGTATATGAATATTCACGCATGCAACACTGAACAACCGCCGGTTGACTTAATGCTGTAACCGGACCAATTTACACTATTAATCTGTTACTTTGCGGTCATAATAGCTCTCTCTATAATCGTTCTATAAAAAACAAAAACATTCATAGACTTTCGGTATTGATTTTAAAAAGTTAAATGAGCTATAAACAGATTGAAAAAGCCAACCCCAGCAAAAAATCAATAGCTGCATTGTACTGGTTGTCAACTGAGACTTGAGAGCCCATTACTTCAAGATTTTATTGCTCACGCGTGTGACGAGGCACTACCAACCGGTCGTGTTCACCAGAGTGTAACTATTTGACCTCATTATGTGTGTATATTATAACAGACGACACGTTTTGTGAGAACCGGGCGGAACCGGCCGTAACCGGCGGTCAACGGGCGGTCGAGTTTTGACGTGATCCCTTACATCATGTATATAGCTTCGTAAACGTAGCCATAACCCTAACCCTACCATATACCCCAAAATACCACGACTGGGCACGTTGGTACCACCCGGCGTGGAAGTGTTTTGATGAAAATGGACCCAGCCCATATAGTTTGCGCTATACACTGCGCAAAGTAGCCTTGACAGCCGTGTGTAGTGGGGCATTCTTCGACTCTGGTGCGAGAGGTCCCTGGATCAAATCCCGGGGGATCAGGGGGATATTTTGGTCGATTTTCCACGTTGAAGAAAAAAGTTTTGAACAAGACAAATTAGGACTTATTTAGACATGTGCCGTGATGCTCATACAACGTTTGCCCGGCCATTGCCAACCCCAGTCTTCCCCTGTCATCATGTCTGTCTACTGTTTACACTTATGACCCTTATTTTTAAGGTGATCAAATAAAATACATTTTATGATCAAAATATTTATAATCTATCCCATTATGAACCGCCCCCTTTCTAAAGAGCACCCTAATAGGTGCAGAGTGTATGAAGCAGATTCGATTTATGTAATAGAAAAGCCGCGTAGCGCACATTTTATGACCCAGGTGTCCCCAAAAAGGCAGTGAAACAATTTTTTTGTGAGCATCGGTGCAGAGCTGAAACTAGGTGAAAAGCATACGAGAAATTACATTTTTAATCACAAAATTGTTGTTATTATTGTTGAAGTGATTTTTTCCCCCACCATATCGCTCTCTGATCACGCGTAATTGAAATTTGATTGGTCAATTTAATTTTTGAAACTTTGATTGGTATTTCAAAATGTACAGAAGAGTAAAGCTCTAAGATGCCGGGAGAGGTAAAATATTATTGCAATCCATGGTGTGATACTGAAACTAGACTCTATTTCACTTCATCTGAAAAGTAACGTACTGTATAGGCGCAGTATCTACGCGTATATTGTATCACCCGTCTATCTACGTGTGTGTGTTTACGCCAGGGCCTCGAGTAGTCGCGCGCGTTAAGGGGGGAGGGGGGGGGGGGGGGGGGGGACTCTCAGGTACAGCCTCCATAAAACTGCCGTAACTTCTTCATTATTCATTTAATCTATATACGTGAATACTTATTTATTTTTTGAATTATAGACCAAAAAAGAAGCTTTCTAGGGAATGTTATCAGGATTATAATAAAACTAGTATGACAAAATTTGACAACATATATTTTGAGTTATCTTTGCAGAACCTGAAATGGGTCAAAAAACGTGTATTTTATAATTTTCTCCAAAATGGTCAATTTCATGATCATGAACCCTTTTCTGCAAAAAAAGTGTATACTTTTATACAGATTAAATGAATAATGAAGAAGTTACGGCAATTTTACGAAGGCTATACCTAAGGGTCCACACCCCCTTAAATAAATATTCTAATATAATCTACACAATAAAACTCGTTAAATTTGAGCTAAAATATGCAAACATTATTCATTAAAAAAATTATTCAAATATTAAATGTTCAATTCAACAGTGCCGCTAAAGCACATTGAACAGTTAACAATTATGCACCTGCTCTATAATTTTGAATGAAATAAAGTTTGTATGAAAATAAACGCTTTATCATTTCATTAATGATGCAGAAACTCTATCCACCCTTACCCAAATGTGCCATTTCTTTTGGTATGTTTGAAATAAAGACGTTTACATAGAACGATACATAATACCTATACTAAACTAAAATAGATAGAGATGAGTGCATTACAGGCGCAGTATCTACGCGTATGTATCACGTGTGTGTGTTTACGCCAGGGTCGAGAGTAGTCGCTCGCGTTAATGTACTTTATTTGGTAGATGACGCAGTTACGTCACTGTCTCGAGATGGATATATAGACTATAATAGAGTTACAGGTTTTTTGAGACACCCTGTACAGATCATTGTAGTTCTTCGATCCATTCTGTAAGATCCATTGATTGTATCTGATCACACGGTATATATTCATCCGGATACGAAGCTCGGATAAACACATCCCGTTGTACTCTCGTTATATCATCCCCGCTATCGCACAGGACCCGCGCGAGAGTGTGTCGCTTTATCTCCCGGAGTTGACGAACGCTGAATACTCCCGGATTCTCGTACCAAAACCTGTAAAATATACGTAATCAATTAGATTTTAGCCAAGGTAAGACACTACACTACAAAACTAGTACACATGTCTTGTACATAAATACGTTGGCGTCTATCGTTAGGTCTATCCGATAGACTTATACGTAAGACTTTGGCGTCCATCGTTTAGGCGCCAAAATTAATATTTTAGATCATCGTACGTACAAGTACCAACATTGAAGTAACCAATGCAAATATTTGTATTAGTCTCAGTTCAGTTTTCAATGTTGCTTGTAAAATAATACTTCGGCGACTATCGTACAAGTGTTGACGGCCGTAAAAGTCACTTATGTGTGAGCTTTGCGTACTAGTGTTGCCGTGCTTCCTAAGTAATTGTTAAAATAGCGCACGCGATATATTTTCCTTTCAAATGCTAAGCATTTTTTTAAATGACGTCGTATCGACGTTGTACCAATGTCAATGCGTTGAGGCAATCAGAAATGGATTGTCTGACGCTATCAGAAATGGATTGTCAAAGACGGTGTTTCAGGACGTAACATCAATTTTAAGTAATTAAACACAAAACGTTTCTTCTGCAAAATGACCAAAAAATATCACTACGACGATTTCGCATTCCCACAACTTTCACATCATAGGGATAGGGTAATTCTCCATACATGGAACAATTGTACACATAGAATAGCTTCGCGCCCTCAAAAGGTTAGCTTCGTTCAAACTCTTCCCAGTATCTGAGTTTTTTGGGGTATAAGGGAGTGGTCATTGTCTTGGGTGGGGTGGGGCAGGGTGTCCCAAAAATCTAATTTATCGTCTTCATTTGTTTATGACCCCCCTAAACTTAAGCGATTATTTTTATGACCCCCATCCCTGAACAAATGCTCGTACAAACAACTTTCAGTATTTTAACTAAGATTAGGGTGGCCAAGCCCAATATTGTTTTCATCAATGTTGAGACATGTAGAACAATGCGCCCGAAGCCCGCAAAAGAGTCAGTATTTTAACTAAAATTAGGGTGGCCAAGCCCACATTTGTTTTACAGTAAACGAATGCACGCAAAAAAATTCCAAGCTCATTTTTTGTTTTACAATTTTGAAACATAGGCCTACATATAGAACAAATGTCAGAGTTTTAACTAAAATTTTGCTTTGACTCCCACCGCAATTACAATGGTATTAATGTCATGACCCCCCCTATTTTCCGTGTAAAAAACTATGACCCCCGGATATTTTGGAACTCGCCTCCTACTGAAGAAAATGAAATTCCCCTAAATATTTAGATATGAATATCTTACCGATCGCCGTCTCTTGTTCTTCCCAGCTGTTCAATTATAAGACACGTGTACGTAGGTCCAATGAGTCCTCCTTCCAATGGATCTTCTAACAACCCGGCAACATGCAGATCAATGTTGTCCGGATGTCCATACAAAGACCTCAACCTAGCTCTGACGTCATCATCTCTTATTTCAGACGCCAGATCGTCAAAATTATCCAGAACTACTGTTGACTCGTAAATCGTCTGCTTTTTTGAAACGAGAAAATCACTACAAAATTGGCGCCATTTATTGTAACCGGTTAAACCGTGATCACGTCCTCTTTGAATATCCAGCGAGCCGAGATCGTGAGCCGTGTCTTCTGCCAACTCGAATAAATGCTCCGTGATTTCTTCAGCATAAATGTTGTCCGGGCTGGCGTCTTTCATCGGGGTCCCGAACACACCACGTAGCACCGGATCCACGCCACCTTGGCATTTGATCCTGTACGGCGAGAATGCTCCTTGGTGAAGAGACATGCTTCCATTTGCTGATTGGAAGGAAGATAAGTCAGAGTGGTTGTACAGACGATGCACCTTTGAGTTCACGTTGAAATGTCCGTAGCGAAAAGCCGCCGTGGCGAATACATTTGAAATTGATGGATCGATTGAAGAGTCGTAGCCTTTATATTTGGATAACCAACGCATGCCCGTTTTACCAACGACGTATGGTAACCAATGTGTGTAACCAATATGTTGCTGTACAGCTCCAATAATCTTTCTAGTTTCTTGGTATGTACGGTTACCATTCCATTGAGGATTAAGCCCTTTCAGGATCTTGGCGATACGGTTATGCTCACGTACCCAGATGGTATGAAGCGCTATAAGACTTATGTGTTCATTAGCTCTTATGTCTCCGCCGAAGAAACATCCTATACCACTCGCGTCCATTTTAGACAGCATACAGTCTTGCTTCTGTGATTTCTTTGCATAAGGCATCAGATATTTATTATTATCTGAGATGCCACTCGATGCACTAACCGCTGCAGCGTCACCAACCTTTAAGAATCCGCGGTCCTCCGAAAAATCTCGAAGTTCCTCGGCTCTATCACACGTGCTTCCGTAAACCATTGATGCGTCAATGAACGCGGTAATACCGTTATTTTGTTGACGCACCGAATTCGACGATTTGTCACAGACGGGATAAGTTCGCGTCACCGGTATGCAGTCCAATTTGTGCAAGCGCGGTTCATTCACCGCCGGAGGAATCGGAAAACAAAATGGCGCCTTTTTCTTACATTTCGTTGAACAAACGAAGTCATCTTTTGACGTGTGATCAATATCGTGATCAATAAATTGACCCCATAACGTAACAAAATCAGTGTATTTATCGCTAAACTCATCACCAGATCGTGCTTTTAACACACTCAAGGTCACCTCTCTCGTATTAGGTTTGGTGAATCCGTGATACATTTTAGGCGGATCGCTCCAGCCAATCGGCGTGTTCATTCCGTCTTCGTACGCGGGACTCAGCAACCGTTTGAGTGGCATGTTTGATGCTCCCCAAAGTGGGTGCATGATATTGTTGCATGTCCCGTCGATCGTACGATATTTTTGATGATATCCCTGAATCTCGTCGACATCGTCGGATTGTAGGTCACATTGGACGTCGTTAATGTCTCGGGAGTCCAAGCATATATCTACAATATTAAAGTGATAAAAGTTAAACATAATGAAGGGGCTGTGAAACCGATCCTCGAGCTCCAGTGCATGATGACGTCACGGTAATACGTCACATTATCGCTGGTATCATTCATTCGTTATTGTTTCACAGTGGCGTAACCGGGGGTGGGGCGAGGGGTGCGATCGCTCCCTAATATTGACTGTCTGTCGGTTGAGATTGACAAGAGGAATCATGGAATTATGATGGTCAAAATTATATACACAGACGGACAAATTTTCGCGCGCTATGCGGGCATCTGTCCAAAAATGAAATGTTTTTGGGTTGAAGCTTGTTTAAAGCATAAATGTACTTCAATCATAGCACATATGTTAAGTCGATAACTTTCAGCGCCAAATTCTGCCCCCAATATGAAAAACAGTCAATGCTTTTAAAGACATGTTTGTACCAATGCGCATATCAAGTTTAATTTTATTTCGATGTTATTTTCAAGATGGTTTTGCTTTTTCAATAATATGTTCATATTCTCTTTGCATTTTTGCATTTTCAGATCTATAGTGTATAGTGCCTAAAGACAAAGTAATAATGTTGTTCGTGGAGCTGCTTCAAGATGCATGAAATTAGCGAACAACTATGCATTTATGCGCGTGACAATTTCACAATTGACCAATCAGGACGCACGGTCAATTTAAAAAAAAAATCGCCCGGTACGCACTTCCGGATTTATCAACATACGCTTATACGCTTTTCTGAGAACCGATTGATGACGCAGTGGACACTGGCTAGGACGGAAGAGGGTCCCCATGGTCGCCTTTCAGCGATAGAGTGCCGCGGGACCCGTGTAAATAGCAAATAAACAGAGCCTCAGTCCTGCGTGCTCTGTCTTGTTTTCGGGGCTTGACCGTAGTGAGCAAGATTAAACAACATAGAATGAAAAGACTTCAGCACCAGAGGGTGGGGAAGAGGTAGACAGTATGTCGCACTCATTCCGAACCTTACACAGAGAATGAGATTGAGTTCTTGCTGCGACGTCAATTAGCTTGTACGCATCTTTGCTACGTCAACGGGACGCTCACGGACATCTTCTCTCAAACTCTTAACTTGTCATGGTCATAGCCTTCATACTCTTTTCATGACACCCTTTATTCAAGTCCTTTCAACATCCGACTGATACATATAATAGCATGGTGGTCATGGGTTAAGTGTAGGTTAATGCTTGGTTGGGGAGATGGTGGAGGTCCTGTAAAGCATGTAGCCAGCTGGGCTGGTGATACGGCCACTCCCCAACAGGTGACAACAGGCAGCTCCTGGTAGATTTAGTTCCCAAGTATGTTGTGTTGGTTCTCTTGATGCCCATCAGACCTCCAGATATTATTTTTCTTTAATTTATATTTTGATGATGTTCTCTATGTTTGGGCTTTTATCTTATTTTTATGTCACTTTCATTAGCATTTTCTACCTCTGCCCATTTTGTGTTTCTTGTTTTATGCATATTTTCTGAGCTGCAGTGAACCAATTGATTGGCCTTTCAGAGCTCTCTTTCGAGAGTTACCACAGTTTGATTTTTAATCACTCTGGTCATTAACCTTGTTAATGTCTGTGCTATTGTTCACATTTGCGCTTTATATACAAAAGAAAAATGTCGCTCGCTTGTCGCGCGCTGCCACAGCGACACTACTGAGTCGTAACTACGCCCTGGTCAGAACCATAGCAAATCACCTTTAAATCATTTTCGGTTTTCAATTCACCATAAACCATAAAGGTCTGATAATCAAAGGTAGTCTAATTGCCCATTGCCTTTAAATATCAATATCATTCCTTTTCACTGCTGACATGTCAATATGACAATAATCATGTTAATCTTACTAGATTGGCTATACAGGCCATTTATGGCTTGAAAACGCCTGTTTGTACTACATTTACGATAGAACTTCTACATAATAAAGGGCCGTATTCACGTACGTATTTAAACGTGGTTTTAAGCTAAACTCGCGTTTAACTTTGACTTTAAACATATCGCTTTACTAAACGCAATTCTCGAACATTTTTGTAACTAAAACACGCGTCAAACTCACTGAAAAGTGACTAACTTTAAACATGGGTATGCGTGTTTAACTAAACTCATGCACCAATTGTACGCCTTGGATGCTTACTCAACTGGGCCGGGTGCAAGCTGACGTGCAGATCGTGTAGTCTTAAAATTACAAGTGTATTTGAAGGAATTCGGTCGATATCTATCGTAACCCATTTGGGTCACAATAAATTGAATACATGTACACAGTGAACGCACGACCACTCTGTGGACGAGAGTTTAAAATCGGGCTTTGTTAAAAACGTCGTTTATAAGATAAACTCGCGTTTAATTTAGACACGAGTTTAGTTAGACATTGTCTTAAGCTAAAACTGCGTTTAGTACGAGAATACGGCCCTATGATATGTATTGGTTTGGGTGCAAACAATACTATATACTTTAATGAAGTGATAGAGATATTTGCTAAATACAATAAGGGCTTAAAATCAAGGCTACTGAATACCAGCAGATTTAAGTTAGGCTAATTGATGACTAAGCTGGGGCTTACAATTGTAGGTTTTTATTAAAATGACGCACTGCGCGCACTTCTTTTGTTATACCATATGTCAGGAAATGCCGATATTCGGCCACCATTACTTTTAAATGTCTGAGCCATTGCATTTAAAGTTGGAAGTTCGTAATCAGGCTAAGTCATTACGACATCCAAAATGCGCGCGCATACCGTGACTTCATAAGTC
>CM069449.1:51422320-51501539 GCA_035610835.1 Ophiura sarsii
AATATGTGTGAGTATAGTATAGATGGGGTGGGAGTCTACGGTTTGGGTTGCTCAAGTTTTAAATAAATAAGGGAGTGTTTATAAATACCTTGGTGGGGTGGGGGTTGCACAAAATGGAGGGATCAGAATAAAAAAAATGGCCCCCAAAAGGGGTGATCACAAAAGATGTTGGTACCTAATGGGGGGGGGGGTGTCAAAAAAGTCCAATAAAAAGGGTCTACATTTTTTCTAAACAACTAACATTTTTAAACTTACATGCTTCGTTTGCGGTCGAATCGAATAATGTTCGAAAACTTAGACATACAGGGGGGGGGGGGGGGTCAAGAAGAAAATTCACCATAAAAGGGGGATCAAGAAGAAAATGAACGGTGTTTGGGGGATCAAGAAAAAAAATATGTCCGACGCTCAAAAATGTCAAAAAAGTATGTATGAACACTCCCTAAATTAGATAAATAAAAAAATATAAATAAATAAATAAATATACTAATACACTTATCAAATAACCTGGCAACGGGAATTGAAAAACATCAAGAAAATAACAAGAAAGTTGTTGCCAAAGTTGTTGGTTTTATGCCCCCTTTGCCCTATCATATCTCGGCAACCGAATGTCCGATTGAAATCGTCCGAATCGTCAGACCAAGGGCTAAAACATGTATGACTTTAAAGGAAATCTAAATGTTTGACTCAGCCAATAGAGCCACCTTAAAGCCAAACACACAATGTCGTCATAAAGTTTGAGAACCCCAAACCGTAGACCCCACCCTATACACACCCGACCCCACCCTAATTATAATCTAACTGTGATCCCGGGACTGTGATCAAGTTCACAACACAATAGATAATGAATTAACTAAGTTTAAGAAAACAGAGATTGACAGTGTAAATTCTGAGTTGACATGGTTATATGTGACCAAATTGGGCTTACAAATAATCTTAGAAATACAAATAAATGAGAACAATTATATTAAACCATCTGATAGCCTACATGTATTCGTATTATCGTTATTTTTATACCCGCCAACTAGCTCCCAAGAATTATTAGAGGGTGCAATTGCCGGAATCCCACTGCTGCCACCAATTCTAGACTTAAAAGTTGCTCAAGATCGACGAATACCCACAGTTGCACAAAGTATGTGACATGCCAATGTTGGGCAATTTTCCACAACTTATAAGATATTGAGGTGTTTCACTACCACTCAAAAATAACAAAAAGCTACAAAACAGCAAGAAGAAAAAAATAAATTGGCGTAGCCAGAGGCGCAAGCAGGTAATAATTGATTCCGTCGGTCATTGTAGGCTGATATTGGTTCTGTCGGTTCATTTTTCTCGCGCTACGCCCGCATATCCCAAAACATACTAATTTTTAAAGCCAATTGCACCACCCCAATCATGGACAACAAATTGGTGTAGCCCGTTTTGTTTAGTCAATTTTAAAAGCTCGTTTACAGCTCGTTTAAAGCCAATTACACCACCTCAATCATTGACAACAACTTAGTGTAGCCCATTTTGTTTAGTCAGTTTTAAGGCAATTACGGGTTTTTTGTCTGAAAATATTCGGCCCTTACTTCTGAATCCTTGGTGCCATTGCTGCCCACCGCCCGCCACTCATAAAGACTTATCGGTTCACTCTTATACCACTCTTATAAGTATATCACCAATATTTCATGATTTGGAGGTCTAATTCAATAATAAAGCAGTTCAGTGCTAGTCAACATATGCTGGACAGACCTGGGTATGAATTTTCTAACGCATAATGATATTGCTCACACTTATGAAACCTATTATGACAAACTAGACGTTCTATTTCTTGCATAATAATATTATAGGATTGAAAGGGGCATTCTTTTTGCTGTGACCAGGCTGACCAAACACTACATTACGAAGTGTGTAATGTCGGGCCCCACTTTAATTTGATCGCACTGTTTCTTAGTGATAGAGGGCGTCCTTGTTGTTACATGCAGATAGACAGTCAACGCTGGACACGATTTGACCAAATCAGCATTTCGTATTGGTTTAAAACGTATAAGCACAGTTTGCTTGCTCTCTCTCCTCTTTGATAATTTTGTCACAAATAAAGTGTGGTTTCATTGAGTAAAACATTGAAACATGAAATATGACGTTGGAAATCAAACAAGTGTACAAACAAAGCGACATCAAGGTGTGTGCGGTGTTCTGGTGTTTATTTTATCTGGCGAGATCGTTCAATCAATGTGTTGTCGGTGTGTTTTGTTCTTGGGGTCTTGCAAGATTGAAATATCGTGTTACGGACATCTGACTATCTGGTTAAAGACGATGACGGTGCCTACATTTTTAATGCTTTTTTAATGGCCTGAATGCATTAAAAACGCATCGTAGTTTGTAGACTTATTTAAAACAATGCGTCTACAAACTACGATATTGCGTCATTTAAGACCAACATTTAATAATAACAACGAAGATGTACACTAAGGGACCGTTCATTATTTATGCTGGAGGGGTTGGGGTAAATGTAGGGGGTCATGTAACTTTCATATGTTGAAATAGGGGGGGGGGGGGGGGCTATGGACTCTTAGAAAAAGGGTGCTTCAGGGGTTCTTGGCTGTCCCGTATATGGAACCCTCGGGTTAAAGGTTCTTTTAGTTCAAAGAACCCAAAAAACTTCTCTGTAGAGAACCTTTAGAGGTTATAAAGACGCATTTTTGTTCTTTTTGAACGTTTAAAGGTTCTTTGTGGAACCTATAAAGGTTCTATAAAGGGTTCCATATACGGGACAGCCAAGAACCCCCGAAGCACCCTTTTTTCCAAGAGTGTGTAACTTTTTATTTTTAAACAGGGGGGGGGGGGTGGCGTAACTTCTTAGATATGAATTGAACTATAAAGATAGTGGTGATTGGGGTGATTTTAGAGGCTATGTTGGAGTGTAATGCCATTTCTTCTGCCCTTCACGCAAATTTTCAGACCTCTAGTACGACCTATCTTTTCTGTGTACCCCCCCCCCCCCCCCCTGCTCGGACAATCTGTATGAAAAGCATCAAATAATCATCAACGGTCGAGAAAATTAGAGCTATGGGGTGGATATAAATATGTTAATTAGCCTATGTTACAAAATCCAACAATTTTGTGATTAAAATGTAATTTCTCGTACGTTTTTTACCTAGTTTCAGCTCTGCACCGATGCTCACAAAAAAAATGTTTCACTGGCTTTTTGGGGACACCTGGTTCATAAAATGTGCGCTACGCGGCTTTTCTATTACATTAATCGAATCTGCTTCATACACTCTGCACCTAGGGTGCTCTTTAGAAAGGGGGCGGGTCATAATGGGATAGATTATAAATATTTTTATCATAACATTTATTTTATTTGATCACCTTAAAAAATAAGGGTCATAAGTTTCTGCATAGGATGTTATAAAGGCTCACAAAACCACCCAAAATTTCCAAATATGACATTTGTTAGTATAATAGCACATGATGAAAAGAGGGATGGCATCATCAAAGTATTGGCTATAAGTATTGATAGCCCCTAAATATACAACATGCTGGGTTTTTTGGGGTGTGTGTGTGGGGGTGACGGGTGGTGTAAAATTTAAACAAATCTGGTTAGCAGGGGTCATGTAATTTTAGTTTCAGCTGTAGGGGTAGGTAATATTGACGGTAGCAGGACACTTCGCCTCCCTTAAATATCACCTCCCTTAAATATCGCCATCGCCTCCCTTAAATATCGCCTCCCTTAAATATCGCCTCCCTTAAATTTTGCCCCCCCCCCCCCCCGGTAGTTTTGCCTCCCAAATTGTAGCGTAGTATAATGCGCATGTGGCAAACCCAGCACGTACGAATCTCAAATAAACAATGAACGGTCCCTAAATACATTTTGTTTTTTTGCAACTTGGTATGATTAAATGGAAATCCACAATCACATCAATACCATCGTTGTCTGTTGTAACTATGTAGGTGTAACAGTAGACAGACATGATGACAGGGGAGGACCGGGGTTGGCAATGGCCGGGGCAAACGTTGTATGAGCATCACGGCACATGTCTAAAGAAGTCCTAATTTGTCTTGTTCAAAACTTTATGCTATGGGCCAAAAGCCGAGCGGCAAGTGAGGCAATCGTCCCACGCCCCCGTGACCAATGCGCCTTTATACACGACGATGGACACACGGAAGACTACTTCCCTCAACCAAAAAAAAACCCTTTTTAAAACACTTTCCTTACCAAAATGAAGAGTATAGGGCATCATCCATTATCTGTTCCACAAACTCCTATGTCTATAGGTTCCAGAGGGCCGCTATAGCTCTCTAACCCTAACTCTACCCCCGACCCCCCACTTTTTCCAGATTTTTTCTTCAACGAGGAAAATCGACCAAAATATCCCCCTGATCCCCCGGGATTTGATCCAGGGACCTCTCGCACCAGAGGCGAAGAATGCCCCATTACACACGGTTACTTTGCGCAATGAACTATATGGGCTGGGTCCATTTTTTCATCAAAAAACTTCCACGCCGGGTGGTACCAACGTGCCCAGTCGTGGTATTTTGGGGGTATATGGTAGGGTTAGGGTTATGGCTACGTTTACGAAGCTATATACATGATGTAAGGGAGTTATTATTAAAAAGCAATAAGCAAATAAGCAATACATATTGTCTTCAATTTTCGCCCAGTTGAATCAGTAGACGCATTTTAAATAATCGTCTACAAACTACGATATTGCGTCATTACGATCAACATTTAATAATAACAACGAAAATGTGACAAATCTTACACTAAATGAATTTTGGTTTTCCACGACTTGGTATGATTACTGATTTGGTAACATCGGATTTTCGTACGCTTTACAGACTATTCTAAATCTCTAAATCTAAATCAATACTCAATAAAATTGCTTAAAGCAACATCTAATTGAGAAAAACAAAATGGCGAATGATGAGACAGACCAAATGAACTTAATCTACGTTACATGCTTATTTACACCGGTTTTGAAACTTTCAACGGTTTTTGAATCTAAGACGGATGAAGGGAGGTTGTTCCACTCTGATATGGTATTTGCAAAAAAACTGTATTTATACACATTTTTGGATGCTTTGACTAGTCGGAATTTCTTTGGGTGATATTGTCTAGTAGTCGTTGTAGTTTGACGTTGGATATGTTCTGGAATTGGGATTGCTATATCATTTGCATGGATTTTATACATAATTGATAGACGGATGTTCCTTCGTCGTTCTTGCAAATTCGACCAATTCAAATCACTTAGTATGTTAGTTACGGTACCATCTGTTAGGTAACCTACCATCAACTTGTCACACACCCCGGGGTCACACCATCAACCTGATGGTACTTATTGATCCATTGCGTCAAATTTAATAACATTAAAACAAAACAGATCTATATACAGTCTTAAAACATACGGTATACTTACGCCTATATAATACATGTCCTATATATAGGCACTATCACACATAGCTGTACTGGAGTAGTAATGATCGGTTAATTGAGATTGGTGGTCTCGATGAACTGATATCTTGCATGATGTTGACTAGATCTGGCGATTTCTCACTGCTACTTATGATCGTAGTATCGTGTACTATGGGTGCTATCGAGAAGGTTCATTCAAAAAAGGTAGGGCTTAAACGCATGTAATCGAGTTTTTTAGCCATCGCCAGGGGCGTCATATAGGGGGGGGGGACTCAAGCTTAACGAGATTACTTCAGGAACGTTTTTCTATACTTTTTAGTGTTACAATAGCCATTTTTTCTCGCTACGCGCGAATTAGTTTCAATGTTACATTCGAGCTTGACTTCAGGAACGTTTTCTGGGCCATTTTAGCGTTACAACAGCCATTTTGGTATAATGTCAATTTTTTTATTATTCAAGCTTAATACGATGGCTTCAGGAACGTTTTTCTGGACCTTTTTAGTGTTAAAATATCCAATTTTAGAGCGCTATGCGGAAATTAATTTCAATGTTTAATTAATCAAGCTTACCGCGATGACTTCAGGAACGTTTTTCTATACCTCTTTAGTGTTACAATAGCCATTTCTTCTCGCTAAGCGCGAATAAGTTTCAATGTTACCTTCGCGTCGAGCACAACCAGATGGCTTCAGGAACGTTTTCTGGGCCATTTTAGTGTTACAATAGCCATTATTTTTTCGCCCTACGCGCGAGTTATTCAAGCTTCAAAAGATGGCTTCAGGAACGTTTTCTGGACCACTATAGTGTTTAAATAGTCAATTAGTGCGCGCTTTGCGCAAATTAGTTTCAATGGTTCATTATTCAAGCTTAACAAAAATAACACGATTTTGCTGGACCTTTTTACTTGTAGTATTACAATAGCCAATTTTTTCGGGCTACGCGCGAATTAATTAATTAATTAATGTTTGATTATTCAAGCTTAACAAGATGGCTTCAAGAACGTTTTTCTGAACCATTTTAGTGTTCAAATAGCAACATTTTTCGTGCTACGCGCGAATTAGTTTCAATGTTATATTCAACCTTAAACAAGATGGCTTCAGGAACTTTTTTTAAAAACCGAAACCTAACAGAACCCCACGTCGCAAAACGCGCCGCTTACTCCTCTCCGCTCGCGCCGCTTATCTGATGATATATTTATATAATTGCCATGGTAAGCCCTCATTTAGTGTAAGATTTGTTAAAATATTCAATTTTAGAGCGCTATGCGGAAATTAATTTCAATGTTTAATTAATCAAGCTTACCGCGATGACTTAAGGAACGTTTTTCTATACCTTTTTAGTGTTACAATAGCCATTTCTTCTCGCTAAGCGCGAATAAGTTTCAATGTTACCTTCGCGTCGAGCACAACCAGATGGCTTCAGGAACGTTTTCTGGGCCATTTTAGTGTTACAATAGCCATTATTTTTTCGCCCTACGCGCGAGTTATTCAAGCTTCAAAAGATGGCTTCAGGAACGTTTTCTGGACCATTATAGTGTTTAAATAGTCAATTTGTGCGCGCTTCGCTCAAATTAGTTTCAATGGTTCATTATTCAAGCTTAACAAAATAACACGATTTTGCTGGACCTTTTAACTTGTAGTGTTACAATAGCCAATTTTTTCGGGCTACGCGCTAATTAATTAATTAATTAATGTTTGATTATTCAAGCTTAACAAGATGGCTTCAAGAACGTTTTCTGAACCATTTTAGTGTTCAAATAGCAACATTGTTCGTGCTACGCGCGAATTAGTTTCAATGTTATATTCAATGTTATCTTTTCAAATGTTTCCATAAAATGATCGTGATCGTCTACCATGTTTTCCTCTTTTCCTTGATCATATTGTTGTCCTCCTCTTCTTCATCTCCATCTCCTTCTCTCTTCTCCTCTCCTCTCCTCCTTTAGCCGAAACTTTATCCTCTGATTCCGTGAATTTCACCGCTTCCCTGTAACAGCAATCTGCAAAACTCTGTTCGATTCCCTCTTCACCCCTCCCCCACCCTCTCTTTGTCCTTCTCCTCCACCGCCTCCTTCCTCTTCTCCTTCCCCTCTTGTTCCACTTTCTTCACCCTTTCCAAATCCTCCTCACTCTACTCCTTACTTTACCTTGACTTGTGTTGATTGGAAAATCTCCTTCATCTTACTCGTGTTCCTCCTTTCACCTCTCTCCTCTACTCCTCGACTCCTTCCTTCCTCAAATCCCCTGCCCCTCCCTTTTTATCTTCTTCTTTTCACTATTAAAACTCTATGTCCTCCTGTAAGTGTTAGTCTTTATACAGAATAGATAACATTGTTATGACGTTTCAACAAAAAATGAATAATAAGTCAATATATGACATTTTTGACGTGTGTCTTGACTTGACATTTTACCATGTTTACCCCATTAGCTGTTAAATTAGTGTGTTTTTGTGCCTCGTGGTTTATAAGTCTGTTTGGCCATCTCGAGACAGTGACGTAACCGCGTATTCTACTAATTGCATCACACACCGCGCGCGAATACTCGCGGCACTGGCGTACAACCACGAGCGTTGACAGGCGGAAGATACACACGCGTGCGTAAAAGCTGCGCCTGTTCAGTTACGTCACTGTCTCGAGATGGCCAAACAGAGTATAGTCACTTGGTCACGACACGGATGAAAAGCGTTAAACACTCTTCTATATTGCATGAAAATAACCAAGCTCGGAGAGCCTTATCTATACAAACATGACAAGTAATAAGTCTATGTATATATTTTGTAAAATAGTTAAAATTGGTAACATTGAGTGTTCATCTTTTCTTGTTCACTAAAGGTCTATAAACCAGTACCACGCTTCTTACAGCCGTTACGGGACAAAGGTGAGTCTCATTCAAAGAATGATGAATCTCTACACCACTAAAACGGGAACCGTTCGTTATATATACGTCACAAAATCGACCAAAGTTCACCACGCGTCACTGGTGTGTGTAATACCATCTACCATACGTCATTATGTTATGCCACTGACGATTTGTAACCAATTGTGAAATATTTCAATTTCACATTTCACATAAGTTTCACATTTTAAATATTTCAATTTTACAAAAGGCTATTTTTGAACATTGAGCATGAAAACTGGCTACTTTTTCTGATTATGTTTTGGAATGCGCTTGCACGTTGTGTCCAATGTATTTATCAAAATTTGCGATTACCAACTTTCATAAAAATGATGAATGTCAAGTCACGGTATGCGCGCGCATTTTGGATGTCGTAATGGCTTAGCCTGATTACGAGCTTCCAACTTCATGAACTTTAAATACAGTGGCGCAGACATTTAAAAGTAATAGTGGCCGAAAATCGGCAATTTCCTGACATACGGTATGGTATAACAAAAGATGTGCGGGCAGTACGTTGTTTAAAAACAAATACAAATGTAACCCCAGCTTAGTCATCAATTAACCTATATAACTTAAATCTGCTGGTATTCAGTTGCCTTGATTTTAAGCCCTTGTTGTATTTAGCCAATATCTCTATTACTACAGTATAGTATATAGTATTGCTTATATCCAGACCATTACATATCATAGGACCGTATTCTCGTACTAAACGCGGTTTTAGCTTAAAACCGTGTCTAACTAAACTCGTGTCTAAATTAAACGCGCGTTTTTAACAAAACCCGATTTCAAACTCTGCAAATCTCGTCCCCAGAGTGGTCGTGCGTTCACTGTGTCACTGTGTACAGGTGGTATTTAATTTAGTGTGGCTCAAATGGGTTACAATAGAATCCCTCAAATGCACGTGTATTTTTAAAACTACACGATCTGCACTTCAGCTTGCACCCGGCCCAGTTGAGTAATCATTAAAGGCGTGCAATAGGTGCATGAGTTTAGTTTAACACGCATAAAACTACCACCATACCCATGTTTTAAAGCTAGACGCTTTTCAGTGAGATATATAGACGCGTGTTTGAGTTACACAAATGTTCGAGAATTGCGTTTAGTTAAGCGATAAAGTCAAAGTTAAACGCGTGTTTAGCTTAAAACCGCGTTCAAATACGTACGAGAATACGTCCCCTTATATGTAGAAGTTCCATCGCAAATGTAGTATAAAAACAGGCATTTTCAAGCAAGATTAGTAAGATTAACAACATGATTATCGTAGGACTCATGGCGTCAGTGAAAAGGAATGATATTGATATAAGCAATGGGCAATTAGACTACCTTTGATTACCTACATTCATGGTGTGTTAAATTGAAGACCGAAAATGATTTAAGATGATTTGCTATAGGCTATGGTTCTGACCAGAACGTCGTTACAACTCAGTAGTGTCGATGTGGCAGCGCAAAGCGAGCGACGTGTGCGTCCCGCTAACGTAGCAAGGATGAGTACAAGCTACTTGACGTCGCAGCAAGAACTCAATCTCGTTATATGCGTAATACCCCTGTCACACATACGGCGATCATGCCTTGCGCTCTCGTTGCGCTGAAAAAAAGGATCAAAACGCCATGCAAAACGCAGTAGGGTCAGTAAGAAACCGATTGGGAACGCAGTGGACAGCATCTAGAGCGGTGTAGGTCCCCATGATCGCCCTGAGCGCCATACAAAGCGCCGCGCTTGTTTACGCTCTGCTGCGATCAAGCCAGCGTTTGTATTTCGCTTATATGTCGCTGTCTGCGTTTTCATAACGTTCTCTGCGTCAGCGCGGAGAGTACAGAGCGAGTGCACGAAGAGGATTAAATTCAAACATTGAAATAGTTGAAATTATACAGTCCTCAAAATAAGTAACTGCCTAGGTTATAAACATAGTCATAACTCCAACACTATAGCTCCTACGTAAAAATATTAAATTATGAAGTAGGCCTAGTAAAGAAAATACTTCTCTTTAATTCGAGAGATATTGTTCACGACTGTCGGTTAATAATTAAGAACGCAACATTGTAAAGGATTGAACAAAGTGCAGTTTACATTTTCACACTTGGGATTTGAACACGCGGGACAGTGTGACAGGTATGTGTATAGGCAGCATTGGTCAATTGAAGCATCCCAAACCCTCATCTTATTACTATCAACCAATGAGTTGTCGCTACCAGTAATCAATAATCTGCCTGTTGCTATTCCGAGGCTGCGTGTAGACGAACAAAATGTTAAAATGAAAACAGACTTTCTTTTGGCTTTAGGCAAATAACAAAACGTGAAGATATTCGTGAATATTAACATATTCATGAATATTAACATATTCATGAATATTAACATATTCATGAATATTAACATATTCATGAATATTAACATATTCATGAATATTAACATATTCATGAATATTTACATATTCATTCAATCTTCACGTGTAATATCACAAATTAAAGGAAAGAAATGTCCTTACCACTTTAGAATTGAATACTTTTACGTAGGAGCTATTATTGTGTTGAAGTTGAGTGCATAATAATGTATGACATGGTCAGTTACTTAATTTGAGAACTGTATACTGCTTGTAGTAGCTCTACAGAAGGAATAACAATGACCCATGTTGAAAGCTCTAATCACATTGCCGATGCATTGATTGTTATTTTAATCCTATTTAGAGAGCATTATCCTAGCTTAGCGTAATGCGATAATGCCACTTTTGCATAAGGCATGTTCAGACGGGCATAAATGATCGGCGTAAATTTAGACCCTACAGCAATTAAAATTCCACAATTAATCCCTCTACTCCGGACAGTTGTCCACACGGTACTAAATACAACGTTACTCCTAAGTTTTCCGACAAAGTTAACACGACCATCGCAGGGGGCTCACGAGTAAATATCGTATAAGTACACCCTTTGACCGATGACAACCGCGCGAGTTGTGATTATTTCGAATCCCATTTTCGGCAGCCTGGTGTCCAGTTTACATACGATTTATTCCGTTATTTTCAAATTGTCGGTTCCTTTATTCGATTATTTCAGCTAGATTTATTCATCTCGCTTGTAAACATGAATTCAAGATCGAAATTTCTCTTTTTGTTACTAATTTTTCGCCTTTTTCGGATGGTGGTTTACAAGATGTAAGGCCTAGTAAAAAAAGTTCCATGTTTCCCGTCCCCGCAATTAATTTTAAATTTTAAATTTTCAGAGCTTTATTTAATTGGTCACCAAAACAGCATCGATTGACCCCTACCTGACTCCTCGAGTGACCTATATCATGCCCAAGTATAATATTATCTTGGTTTGTTCAAATAATTTAGAAATCCTTTCATTAATTCAAGACACATACAATTTTGAATTATTTTTGAAAAATACCTATATTCTGTAAATAATCATTAAAGAGGGGAAGAGAAGTGTTAACTGTAACATAATAAAACACTGATTTGTAAATGTTTGTATATATTTATTTCATTTTTTGTTTATTTTTGAAATTGAGTTCCACAAATTATAACTGCTGTTATGCATGTTATGTTAAATAGCATTCAAAAACTATTTGTCATTTTATCCATCATTCATGAATGAAACATCTTTCTTTACCAGATCACAGGCATGCATAGGCTACAAACAACAATATAATTTTATTTGACCCAAATTGAAGAGAAAAAAATATATATGCACAAATTTAGTTACAAATCTTTACAGTGTTACCTTATATCATTTTACAGGCAACACGTCTATTGCACAAATAATAAACAAAATGTACTGAATTTAGATGGGTTTTTTTGTTTTTCTGGCAAGTATAGTGGAAAATCTGTTTAGGAGTGTCCCCGACACACTGTTGGTCACTTTCGACTTGTCGGCCATCTTGGAAAAAAATAGCAAAAAATTGGAAAATAGTAAACAGTAAGACCCTCCCTCCTCCTTTTTTTAAAATGTCCGGACGGGAAACATGTTATTTATTTTACTATGCCTTATACATCGAAAGGTCGCATTTACACCAGAGACCGTGTTAAGTGCATCCACACGGGCGTGCTAATCCGAACTGCAGCTCGTGTTAAGCGCGTTACTCCTGAGAAATCTCAGGATTAGTTCGGTTCAGAGTAAGGTCGGATTAGTTAACACGGGTGCCGTCCACACGGTCACTACTCGTAAGTTTAACATGGACAATCGTTAATCCGATCTTACTCTATACGAATTTACGCCTGTCTGAACGCAGCTATAGCCATGGAAATAGTAGACTGTCAATTGGCGGGGGTTTTGAACAGGTGTACTAATAACATTGTTGAATCTGAATATATTAAAATGATAGGGTCATTCAATAAGTTCTACCCCATACCTCATAACTTTGCTATTGTATAAGCCAGTTGTATGAAATACTCCACAATTGTAGTTTTGAATCTCAACTACAAATTCACAGTGGATTGGTCTGAGTAATGGTTGTACTTTTCTGAAGATGCAGTAAAAACCAAAGGTCCATTTAGTGCAACGGAAACGGATAGAAGAACCAGCCAAATGTTTCATAAGTGCTATTCATTTGGCCAATTCTAAGACACAAAATGTACCTATCGGTATTATTATAACCGTTCTAAATCACAGATATCTCTTGAACAGACTATAAACAATAAAAGTGACTGATATAAAAAAAAAATTGGGGGGATACCCTCTAACTAGCCAGAACCAGACCAGGACAGCCATTAGTTTTAACTCTACCCCAGAGAACCGCTGCAAAAGTCATATTTGCTTTTCATAGGAACTAAGAGATCTTTAATATACAGGACTAAGTGGATATATTTCAAGTGTCTATAAGAGATCATTTTCTACCACTGACTACATGATACACATAAGGAAAACTCAAAGTGACTATTACGTTGAGATTGAACATCCGAGGCGTCACTGTGGCTTGACTTGTAACAACGAAAATTTGACTTAATGTCAGTATTCTAAACTGCTCACAAAAAGTATCGAAACACTTAGAAATGATCCAATATATAACGGCTCAAAAGAGTATGCATTAATCGAAGCAAATAACCAAGTGCATACTTTTGTTCTGCGTATTTTGACACCTCGATCGATGAGATACGATGTTGCGGAGCGGAGTTATTGTCATTTCAATGGTCGTGGGTCCAGTTTCAAAAGTGGCAATCATCCTATAGAAAGAGGTTGGCATTACTGTTTAGAATGATCAGATTCGTGATTTTCAATAGGGATGAGTGTCACTTTTGAAACTGGACCCACGATCATTGATATGACAATAACTCCGCTCCGCAACATCGTATCTCAACGATCGAGGTGTCAAAATACGCAGAACAAAATTATGCACTTTGTTCTTTGCTTTGATTAATGCATACCTTTTCGAGCCGTTATATATTGGATCATTTCTAAGTGTTTCGATACTTTTTGTGAGCAGTTTAGTATGCTAAAGGTGTAGCAATACAAGCTATGAGCTGGTATTATATTATTTGCAAGCCTTACAAAGGTCAATATTGCCTACAATCTGATTTATACATGATAATACAGTATTATATTCAGAAAAGAAGAAAAAAAGCCATTAGTTATCTTTAGAGTAATTTCCGTGTCCGTCTCTCTGGTTTTGATCGCGTCATAACAAAAGTGAGAAATAAACCACATATCATTTACTATAAAAGTGTAGCCATGATTCAGAACTATACTCATGGCAAATGTCATGAGGCAGCTGCCATTCATATTAAACATGTTATGAGTGAGGAGATAGAATTTATTGAATGACCCTCGTATTATTAATGACATTTTGTATTCAATTTCTCAAAACAGGTCATTATTATTCAAATCATCACCCCGATTACAATGCCAAACACCTGTTAAACTAATAATCCAAGTGATTGGACTCTATCCATGCATGTCTTTGTCTAAAGATGACAGGACAGGACAGCGCTTTGAAAGCGCCGAACCTCACGCTTGTTTTGTGCATGCACAAAACAAGCGCAGTATACTGGCGCTTAAGGGCGACCATGGGGACCCTCTCACGACCCTCTCACGTCCTAGCCAGTTCCCACTGCGTCACCAAGGGGTTCGTAGAGATCTTGATGCGTTTGTCTTGGCGTTTTGATAATGTTTGAGCGTAATCCAATCGCCGGCCTGATCGCAGCAAAATTTGAAAGGGTTTTAGTGACCTTGACTTAAAGATAGACAATTTGGGACAGTTTTCCGCGCTCTCACTTCGTGTTATACATATTTTGATTTTTTTTTGAGCGCAGTGCAGTCGCTGTCATGATCGCCGTATGTGTGACAGGGCCTTTAGGTTCGGTATAAGTGAGGCAGACTGCCTTCCTATTCCACTCCCTCTGCCCTTGGGTGCTAAAGCCTCGCCATTCTAATAATCTTATTCACTAGTCAAGCCCCCAAAACAAGACTGAGCTCATAGGACTGAGGCTCTGTTTATTTGCTCTTTGAACGGATCCGCGGCACTCTGTCGCTGAAAGACGACCATGGGGACCTTCTCCCGTCCTAGCCAGTTTCCACTGCATCATCAATCGGTTCTCAGAGGAGCGTATGTTGATAAATCCGGAAGTGCGTACCGGGCGATTTTTATAAAATGATCGCGCGTCCTGATTGATCAATTGTGAAATTGTCACGCGCATGCATGCATAGTTGTTCGCTAATTTCATCCATCTGGACGCAGCTCAACAAACAACCTTATTTACAGTAACTTTAGGCACTATAGACTATAGATATGAAAATGAGCAAAAATACAATGGGAATATGAACATATTATTGAAAAAGCAAATAACATAGAAATACAATTAAACTCAATTCAATTTTCGTAAATAGAGATACAAAAATGGACGATACCCGGGATAATGTGACGTATTACCGTGACGTCATCATGCACGTGAGCTCGCGTATTGGTTTTACAGCCCAGTCATTATGTTTAACTTTTCTCACTTATTGTAGATGTATGCTTGGACTCCCGAGACATTAACGACGTCCAATGTGACCTACAATCAGACGATGTCGATGAGATAGAAGGATATCATCAACAATATCGTACGATCGACGGGACATGCAACAATGTCATGCACCCACTTTGGGGAGCATCAAACATGCCACTCGTACGGTTGCTGAGTCCCGCTTACGAAGACGGAATGAACACGCCGATTGGCTGGAGCGATCCGCCTAAAATGTATCACGGATTCGCTAAACCTAATCCGAGAGAGGTGACCTTGCGTGTGTTAAAAGCACGATCTGGTGGTGAGTTTAGCGATAAATACACTGATTTTGTTACGTTATGGGGTCAATTCATTGATCATGATATTAATTTCACGTCAAAAGATGACCTTTGCTCTACGAAATGTAAGAAAAAGGCGCCATTTTGTTTCCCGATTCCTCCGGCGGTGAATGACCCGCGCTTGCGCAAAACGGACTGCATACCGCTGACGCGATCTTACCACGTCTGTGACGAATCGTCTAATTCAGTGCGTCAACAACATAACGGTATTACCGCGTTCATTGACGCATCAATGGTTTACGGAAGCACGCATGATAGAGCCGAGGAACTTCGAGACTTTTCGGAGGACCGTGGATTTTTGAAGGTTGGTGACGCTGTAGCGGTCGATGCATCGAGTGGCATGTCAGATAATAAGTATCTGATGCCTTATGCAAAGAAATCGCAAAAGCACTGTAGGCTATCTAAAAAGGATGTAAGTGGTGTAGGGTGTTTCCTCGGCGGAGACGTAAGAGCTAATGTACAGATAAGTCTGATAGCGCTTCATACCATATGGTTACGTGAGCATAACCGTATCGCCGAGATCCTGAAAGATCTGAATCCTCATTGGAATGGTAACCGTACATACCAAGAAACTAGAAAGATCTTCGGAGCTTTGATCCAACATATTGGTTACACACATTGGTTACCATACGTCGTTGGTAAAACGGGCATGCGTTGGTTATCCAAATATAAAGGCTACGACTCTTCAATCAATCCATCAACTTCAAATGTATTCGCCACGGCGGCTTTTCGCTACGGACATTTCAACGTGAACTCAAAGGTGCATCGTCTGTACAACCACTCTGACTTATCTTCCTTCCAATCAGCAAATGGAAGCTTGTCTCTTCACCAAGGAGCATTTTCGCCGTACAGGATCAAATGCCAAGGTGGCGTGGATCCGGTGCTACGTGGTGTGTTCGGGACCCCGATGAAAGACGTCAGCCCGGACAACATTCTTGCTGAAGAACTCACGGAGCATTTATTTGAGTTGGCAGTAGACGTGGCTCACGATCTCGGCTCGCTGGATATTCAAAGAGGACGTGATCACGGTTTAACCGGTTACAATAAATGGCGTCAATTTTGTAGTGATTTTCTCGTTTCAAAAAAGCAGACGATTTACGAGTCAACAGTAGTTCTGGATAATTTTGACGATCTGGCGTCTGAAATAGGAGATGATGACGTCCGAGCTAGGTTGAGGTCTTTGTATGGACATCCGGACAACATTGATCTGCATGTTGCCGGGTTGCTAGAAGATCCATTGGAAGGAGGACTCATTGGACCTACGTACACCTGTCTTATAATTGAACAGCTGGGAAGAACTAGAGACGGCGATCGGTAAGATATTCAAATCTAAATATTTATACACACAAAATCAAATTCTAGGAAGTGTAAGTGACATTTTATTAATATTATGTCCTGAGACACCGTCTTTATCAATTCATTTCTAATAGCCTCAGACAATCCATTAACCTCAACGCATTGAAATCTCTTGCAAACGAAACAAACTTGGGAGAATTCTACCAGATCTTGATATCTATAATATTACAACTGATGTGCATCATACTTAGCATTTAACAATTACTTAGGAAGCACGGCAAAACTAGTACACATAGCTCACACATAAGTGACTTTTACGTCCGTCAACACTTGTACAATAGTCGCCAAAGTAATATTGAAGCAACCTTGAAAATTAAACCGAGACCAATACAAATATATTATTCTATATTATTATACAAATATTTGTATTGGTTTACTTCAAAGATCATTGGTGTTTGTACATATGATGATGCAAAATATTATTTTGGCGTCTATCGTATAGGCCTATACGATAGACGCCAAAGACCTTACGTACAAGCCATTATATAATTATAAGCCATACGTAGTTTTGTAGCGTGGCCTTACCTGGCTTATATCTAATTGAATACGTGTATTTTACAGGTTTTGGTACGAGAATCCGCGAGTATTCAGCGTTCGTCAACTCCGGGAGATAAAGCGACAGACTCTCGCGCGGGTCCTGTGCGATAGCGGGGATGATATAACGAGAGTACAACGGGATGTGTTTATCCGAGCTTCGTATCCGGATGAATATATACCGTGTGATCAGATACCATCAATGGATCTTACAGAATGGATCGAAGAACTATAGCAATGATCTGTGTGTCCCTGAAAAACCTGTGACTCTGTAGTCTATTTATCTATCTCGAGACAGTGACGTGGCTGCTCCATTTACTAAATGAAGCACATTAAAGCGCGCGCATACTCGAGGCCCTGGCGTAAACACACACGCGTATTTAAAGTGACGTCACTGTCCAGGGGAATTGAAAGAGAGTATAGTTTCAGTTTCACACCACGGATTGCAATAAAAATAACATAATACAGGGTGTCCCAAAAGTCTATGCACGACTTTGAAGCTTTGTATTTCACAAAATATAAGTCGTATTGAAAATATGAATACACATTTAGAAAGAGGAGATGTGGGAAATAATGTTGATACCAAACATTGGAGTAACATCTGTTTGTAATGCCACCCTAGAAGTAAAATATGTATTACTGCAAAAATGTAATTTTATACTTTGGAGGAATAAAGTTCATAAATCCATACCTATTCAGATTAACAAAAAGACGGGTAGAGTTGGTTACATAAAAAGTGATCCGTCAATTGTAATATTTAAAATTTTACATTACAGTGATCCCATCATAATAACAAACTATATCACACATAATTTTCGTTTCTATGGTGAAATCTAGTTCAAATGTTTTCCATTTATACAGAGACGTGTGCTAATGCAAAAACACAGACTTAAAAATTGAATAACGTAACAGGAAAGTGAACACACACATCACACAGCTGTCAAACATGTGACTTGTTGATCTACCAGTCTTTTTTTCTACCACATCGAGACAAATCATGCACAGTTCCTGTGTTCAAAAATGTATCCACCAACTTCAGAATGGATATTCTTCCTAGTGCGCGTTTCACTTTGAAATGTTTTCTGAACTTTTGTTGAGTAAGTTGAACTGAATTTGTTTCAACGTAGAACCATATAATTTGTATTCGCTTATATCTATGCTGTAAACCATCTTGAATGAAGACTTTTGCTGTGCAATGTTGTCTACTATGCCTATTTATGTTATTGTGAGTGACCGAGTTTGGTAATAACATTAATGTTGCAAGGTAAGCAGTGAACAGTGACTAATGCGCAACTTTGCTTTCATACCGTTAATTTATGCGCACCTGTTTTTAGCAACAATGTGTGGTACTTGGTATGGGTTGGTCTCACACGGTCAAAAACTTTCAACCAGTTTAATAATGTTGTGGGTTCACCAATAGGGTTGTGTTTGGTACCAAAATAATTTCCCAAATATCGTCCATTAAAATATGGTTAAATCTATACCATATGATTTATATTTTATGAGATATGACTCTTCAAAAACGTGCATAGACTTTTGGGACACCCTGTACTAACAACAATAAATAATAATAATGGTAACTTATAAAGCGCCGGTATATCCGCAGCAAACGACGCCCATGGCACTGCGCATCACTGCATAACAACCAAAATAACATAAAAGAAAAACATCATACTATTACTAAAATACATACAAAATATATGTATGCAAAGGTGAGTCACATCAAGAAAATTGCTTCCGAGTACAAATATGTCTTCAGGTCTTTCTTAAAAAAGGTACTGAGTATAAAAGTTCAACATATTCAGACAAGCTATACCATTGGTTTGATGCTGCGACCTGAAAATTGCGCTGTCCACGTTGATGTTTTGCAAATGTCTGACCCTCCCCGGGCGCGATATTATTTACCGTAAACAACATTTGATACCTTGACGGAATAAAGCGTATAGTATACACGATGAGACTGATTGGTATGTTTACAGTGTTTTGCCAAATGTTGTTTACGGTTAATAAATTCGCTCCCCGGGCATCTTAAACTTCACTCTTCCTTACTTACCAAATACCATTCAAAGTTTCAAAAATCAAATAGATCAATCAAATTTCAATTACGCGTGATCAGAGAGCAGTATGGTGGGGGGAAATCACTTCGACCGACCTTTGATAATAAATTGACGGTGCTATTGTGCAGCCTTGTTCACCACTTATTATTTATTGACTTCGTGCATGGTCACTCCGCTTCTTCTCATTTTGGTCGTAATTATGCATGATAATTATATTGAAAACATCCAGCAGTTTCTAGTAAAACTAGAGCTTCGGTAAAATAAGGTAATATGGGTTTGCTCTGGGACACCTTGTATATCTATGCACTATAGTAGATTCATAAACATGGCCGATCAGTAATTGATTTGGACCTATTCCATTTAACCACAATGGACCAATCACGACGATATCGGCATCATTTAGATGCGTTGAAGCAACACATCCTCAAATGTCACTGCATCCGTGCATGCATTTAAACTACCCAAGCAAATGGTGCGCTGTTCAAACGTGCCAACTTAACAAGTGACACATATTGATCATAATTTATAATCCTTATAGATGGGGTGACAGGTGACGTCACACCGGGCAAAACGTGGCTAGTTACCATTGTTCTTTCCCCGCCGGTTTGCGCGCGCATCTTATTTTGTTTAGGACCCGTGCTTTTTGTACAACCATGACAACGGCACGAGAAAACACTGTTCTGGATTTGAACCTGCGATGTGATTCAAGACACAGGGAAGCATAGAAACATATGTGTCAATGATCAAAGTAAGATTTCAAATCACTGCCTCCCCTCAATTGGAAGATATTACCTATCCTGCAATGGCAAACCGGGAAAAGTCTGTGAATCTACTATAATATCTATCTATTTAAGTGTAGTATGGGTGTTATATGTATCGTTAATTTCTTAAACGTCTTTATTTCAAAGATACCAACAGATATGGCACATTTGGGTAAGGGAGGATAGAGTTACTGCATTATTTATGAAATGATAATGCTTTTAAAAAAACTTGATTTCACTCAAAATTATAGAGCAGGTGCATAATTGCTCCCCATGTAATAATAGTTTACAATGGTGGGAAAAGTCTTCGTTCATTGACAACAATATTATACAAATATATTCACGAAAATAAATGTTCATTGAAGGCCTAAATCACCATACATGCCATAGATCCTTGATAAAATAAAAGAATTATAATTATTTCATCGCCATACTTTCACAAGTGCAATTACCAGAGCAGCTTAGCTTTCAACCACATACAGGGCCACTATTAAATCGTTATTATTGTTGTCATTAAAAATAAATAACACAAATAAAGACCGCAAATTTGGATAATCAAGTGGTTGACCTAGTTCTAAGAAGCTGCCTTGCGAGTATGCTGCCGTTCATATTTGCACGTACATGTACACGACTGTCAGACGGGCCACGAGGACTGATATTCTAAAATTTGGGAAAGGAAAGTCATTCTGAGTTCTGATCGTCTGACGTACGTTTGCTATAAACAGGTTCAGTTTACATAAAGAAATTTGTAGACTTGAATGACGGCCCGGTCCGTCAAACACAAACTAGGCCGATTAAAATAAAAGAATCTTTTAAAATTAAAAATCCTGCAAAATTTAGTCGTAAAAACCAGGGCTGCTTGTTATAGTTTCGATCTATGAAGAATCGGCATAAATCATGAAAGCAGTCTTCCCTTTAAGTTTAAAGCAAGCTATTTTACCATGGAAGTGAAGTAAAGCAGGGCTGTCAACTCTCCCGCATTAGGCGGGAGTCTCCCGCATAGACACTCTTTCTCCCGCACTCCCGCATAGCGTATAAAATCTCCCGCATCAAAAATAAATAAAGGGAAAGAAAAGAAAAGGGAAAGAAAAGAAAAGGGAAAGAAAAGTAAAGGGAAAGAAAAGAAAAGGGGAAGAAAAGAAAAGGGAAAGAAAAGAAAAGAAAAGGGAAAGAAAAGAAAAGGGAAAGAAAAGAAAAGGGAAAGAAAAGAAAAGGGAAAGAAAAGAAAGGGAAAGAAGAGAGGAAAGGAAAACAGATGTCAATCGGTATATTGAAAAGGCCTAGTTGCACCCCCACTTGGGATATCAGTGGCGTGTCCAAATGGGGGTGGGGGTGGGGGGAATGGCTGATCTAATCCAGCTTGGAGGGGCACCCCTTAGAAATGGACAGATAGACATGGCATGAGCAGTGGCGTGTCCATAGAAGGGGCCATGCACCCCGCGTTCGAGGGAATTCAAGGGTTCATATATTTAATTCTATCAAATTTCAAGGCTTCAGTCGAGGGAATCGAAACCAAATTCTTTACAAATAGTATGAATGAGTAATGCAAGTACTTATGAACATTTATATTCGTGTGCTATGCGTACATATGTCCAGAAATATCATTCTAAAAGCCCATTTCAAAACAAAATATACATTAACTATCATGAGCCAGAACTGAGTATAAAATGTGTGCGCTCCGCGCGCATTTTTTCAGGAAACAGGTAACCCGGAACTAAATTCATTCGAGTGGGGTTGGGATTATACTTATTCGGAGGAAATTAAGAGGTTTTTTTAGTAAATTAGTCTTTCAACGCGTCAATCGGGGAAATCGAAACCTAATTCGTCTAAAATAGTATGACAAATCATGGTCGGAAAATGAATAGATAACGAACCTAAAGAGAGGGGTCATAAATATAGCTTTTTGGGGAACCATTTTAATATTTCGTTCTAAAAACGCTTAGAAAAACCCAAAAGAAACGTTCAAATATGCAAAAAAAATTGATCGCTGCGCTCGCATAATATCACTATAAACAGTTTCAGTTTTAATAAATCGGGCTGATTTTTTTCGCAATTCTTTTTTTGGGTCACGGTTCTGACCAAATATGTCTGATAGGGTCGTGGGCCAAAGAGGTTAGGAAGTAGGAACCACTGATCTATACTACTTAAATCAAGAAAAAATCATGTGGAAATATGCACAACTTATTTTTTCTCGCATATAATGAAATAGCTGTCTAACTTATAGATAAAAAGCCAATATTGATTGAAAATGAAGTGATGGCATTTCAATAGAAAATCGGTCAAAAGTACACACCAAATCGCCCCAAATAGGTTCGAGAATTGATTTTTTTCTTCAAATTATGAGGGCGGCACATCCCCCTCAGACTCCCCCCTGTCCGCGTTACCGCGGAGGGCGGTGCTTCGCACCTCTTTGGTTACTCACAATAGTTACTCAATTTTTAGTTTTTTAACCTTGATTTTGCCGCCCCCCCCCCCCCCCCCCCCCCCCCCCCCTATATATACAAATAACCTGGCGCTGCCTCTGGCTGTAAGCCTACCTTTTGGACTGTGCGATTTTTTTTGACCGTGCGATTTTTTTTAACTCTCCCTCCCAGCAAATCCCAAAAGTTGACAGCCCTGAGTAAAGTACGGAGGATGAATGAACCTGCGACCCGCCATTTTCCGACGTACATCATCAGAGCGCGAGCCCGGTAGCGCGGGCCGGGCCGCGAGCGCTATATTTTTTATAGCGACAGAATTCCACTCAAGTTCTATACAACTTCTATAGGTTATCGGCCCGGGTTATCGGATAAACCTACCTTTATTTCCACTGGATTCGTACTTTTTATTAAATCATAATTATGACGCATTGTTTATATTCCATAATTGATAATGACTATCACATTTTGTATTCACAGGTTCAGGAGCTTGTCCATGACAACTCGCTGTGGGAAATCCCCTCATTCATAACATAATGTGTGGATGGAAAGTGACTGACGGCAGCCCCACCCATCGGCACATGAAAGTCAATGTTATGTTTCCCGTAACTTTTTTTCCAAACTATAAATTAGGCAACTTTTTTCATAAGCAAGCGTTCATAGCCTAGTCCTTGGCCGCTACACACGGGTTATTTGGGGTTGGGGTACTCAGGATTTTTTGTCAGGGAGTGTGCCGCCAAAAAACGAAAATTGACCCAAACATTACCCATTTTCGGGGGAAATGGACCCATGTTTTTAACCGGAGACCCATGGCATAAATGTTCCTATATTTTGACAGATGTTGCTAAAATTATTTTCGTACCAGACGGGTCGGGTGAAACTTTGCACCAAACAATGCATGTGGTATGAATAATGCGCGCTCGTCACCTGTTGTAACCAGCCGTAATAAATTATGCTAATTAGGCTGTGCATGCACGCTCGTACAGCCGCATGGAGTGGTGTACGATTGTGTACGTGCGGACTGTGGCCTTTGGAGAATTTAAATAGGTCAATCTATTTTCGGCACACACTTATATGGCACGCCGTTTGGGTCAATATTAACATTGTTTTTGTATATCAATTTGTGTTTTACTTTCTTTTTTTTGTATATCAATTTGTGTTTTACATGTGTTTTTTTGTTTTAATATCAATTTGTGTTTTATACATTTTTTTTTTTGTATATCAATTTGTGTTTATATGTATCGTTTTTTGTACATTAATATGTGTTTTTACCTATTTTTGTATATCAATTTGTGTTTGTATGTGTTGTTTTGTATATCAATTTGTGTTTTGACGTGTCGTTTTTTTGTATATCAATTTGAGTTTTTATGTGTCGTTTAATTAATAATTGTTTCTACATATCAAAATACCAATAGAACACTATCTGCAAACACACAATGAAAACAGACGGGAAATTAGTTCAAACAAACCGCGACATGTGTACAACGGGTAACAGACACAAAAACATATACAAAACACAAACCGACAACGCTAAATGGCCCAGAAATCACGTGACTTGGTTCCGAAGCAGTCCTACGTGCTGTGAATATCGTCATCCGTCAAGGGAGCACCACACCAAATATCTTTCTCATTGAAATACGTGTAAAAGTGCCATATTTCAAGACACCTTTTCTACCCTCCGGTTACATTTATGGCATACTTGTCACCTATGACCATTTTTAGTAACATCTCAACTTTAACTTAAGCCTTGTTTCATGAGGGGTTATTAGCTTAAATTTTCCGCTACGGACCTGCACACAGCGCCCTCACTTTTTCACGTTGTCTGGCATGCCTGTTCACCATTTAGGCAGGTGCTTACACGCCCTGGGCACTATTTAGTTCGATAATTAAAAATATCGTATTTTATCATTGTAGGTGCAACGGATAGGTCCTTAAATACAAACATACCATCCCCGGAGAAAAAAATTGCCCAAAAACCTCACATTTAGGTTACAAGCGGCAAGCCTAGCTTCGTGCTTTATTACACGAATTGCGCATTGATTTGGTGCAGTGCTCCCTCAAGGGAGGGAGCACTACACTAAATCCTTACGCGTTTGGTGTATGGTTCGGAGAAATGGTACCTATAGGCCTGGGAGGGGGGGGGGGGGGGACACTGACATTGGAAAAGGTATAGGTATGTGCCGCGCTGAAGACCCCCTTTTTCACCCTCTGCTTCTAGCTCTTATGACCCCCCTTTAGAGCCTGCATCAGTTCTTAAGACCCCCATTTTATTGAAAATTCAAAAATCGTGAACTTTTGCGTTCCAAAACCCCAATTCTTCGAAAATTTTGCGTTCTAAAACAAAAACAAAAAATCTAAAAATGTGCATTCTTGCTAATCAAAATTGAACTATAGGCCAGTTCTCAAGACCTACTTTTTTGACAAAATCAGTTCCTAAGACCCTATTTTTCGTCATAAAATCCACTTAGTTCAGTTCTATAGCCCCCTTTTTGAGACCCTGTGCGGCACACCCCTACCCAAAAGAAAGTTGAGTGCCCCCCCCCCCCCCCCCGGGCCTATAGGCCCTATCACTTTTGATCATCGTCCCAGGGAAGCAAATCGAAGTAAATCTTGCTGATTTTTTATGAACACGATAGAATAGAACCAACATTGCTAATGTGGTCAAATAATAAATACTGCCAACTTTTAAAACGAAGGATTCCCTCTATATAATCATGATGTGATCATTGCTAACTAGCAGCCCTGGGCGTCCCCAGACCCTTTTGAATTGGGGGGGGGGGGGGGGGGGGTAGAGTAGAGGTCCCGATTACCAACACAAACTCCTCCCCTCCCATTCACAAAATGCCTCCCCAAACACAAAACCCCTCTCCAACCACAAACACTCTACCCACCTCACCCATAGGCATGCCCTCCCCACCCCATGCATCCACGTAGCCACCACAACCATCCTCCCCACCCCAAACCCAGTGGCGTAGCTCAGGGGAGAAAATAGGGGAAAAAATGAAAAAAATTGACCTTAACCCAACCCCCCCCCCCCCCCCCCCAGGCCCCACTTACGTGAAATTCACACGAGTTGGTGACTGAAAAAAATTGGGGCAACCTTTTACGAAAATTTCAGAAATCTTGCCCCCCCCCCCCCTGAAAAAAATCCTAGCTACGCCACTGCCCAAACCCCTCCCCTTCCCATCTCCACCACACACCCCTCCCCTCCAATCCACAAAACCCCTCCCCACCCCTATGCTACCACAACCCATTTACCATCTCAATCCCCCACCCCTTCCCCACCACAACCCCTCCCCACACGGCGTTTTCCCCCTCAAAAACATCAATCGAAGTTTACAGTTTGTTTGTTGAGCGAAATATGTATTTTCCAGTAAGGGATTTCCCTAGGTGATTTCAACCATGTCCGCAATAACAAAGCGAAGGGGGTATCCCCAAACAGACGATCGACAACAAAACATCCCCACCAAAATGTCACGAAAATCAACGCAAGAACAAATTACCAGTATTAGTTGCCCCTTAGTTAATAAAGAAAGATAATAACATTCTTATTTTAACAAAGAAACGAACATAAATGATTCTACGAAGTCGAATTTTTAAGTTCAAAATCCGACACCGCAAAAAATTATTTTTCACGCAAACGCGTCATTTTGAACTATTCGGCAAAAGTTCGTAAATTCAATCTTGATAAATTACGTTTTCTCAGAAACCCCCACCCCTTCCCATCTCCACCACAACCCCTCCCCTCCCATTCACAAAAACCTTCCACCACAACCCCCCCCCCCCCCCCCCCCCCCACACACCACAAATGTAACACCCTTCCCACCTCACCCCTAGGCCAACCCTTCTCCACCCCGGCATCCACGCCACCATCCCCCTTCCCCACCACAAACCCTCTCCCCTTCCTCACCACAAAACCCCTCCCCCAACGCAAAACTCCCTCTCCAACCACAAACACTCTACCCACCCCACCCCATTCATCCACAACCCCCTCCCCATCACAACCCCTCATCCCAAACCCCATCCCCTTCCCATCCCCACCACAAAACCCCTCCAACTCACAAAACCCCTCCCCACCCCATGCTACCACAACCCCTTTACCACACAATCCCCCACCCCTTCCCCACCACAACACCCTCCCCACCACAACCACCCTCCCCTCCCATTCACAAAAACCCTCCACCACAAAACCCCTGCCCCACACACCCTTCCCACCACCCTATAGGCTAACCCTTCCCCACCCAATGCATCCACGCCACCATTCCCCTTCCCCACCACAAACCCTTGCCCTCCACCACAACCCCACCCCCACCACTAACCCCTCCCCAACCGCAAATACCATCCCCATCACATCACAAACACCCTATTTTCCCCACATATTAAATTTAAATTCTGTGATTTTGCGGACTGCTGTTTATTTACAGCTCGTAACTCTAGTCACGTGGATTTTGACCTCTTTGGCAAGTAAGTTTGTGTCGATCGTTTTGTGTCGACCGTTTTGTGTTGATATCATTCTGTGTTGATATCATTTCGTGTTTGTATACACTACTGTGCCGGTCGTTTTGCGGTGTCTATACTATTTTGTGTTTGTTTAAACTAATTTACCAGTCGTTTTGCGTTTATCAAAAATCGACACGTCAAAACACAAATTGATATACAAAAAACGACACGTAAAACACAAATTGATATACAAAACAACACATATAAACACAAATTGATATATAAAAAATAGATAAAACACATATTAATGTACAAAAAACGATACATATAAACACAAATTGATATACAAAAAAAAAACCATGTATAAAACACAAATTGATATTAAAAAAAACCACATGTAAAACACAAATTGATGTACAAAAAAACTATGTAAAACACAAATTGATATACAAAAACAATGTTAATTTTGACCCAAACGGCGTGCCATACACTTACATGCAGTTATATCATGACTCGTCCAGCGAATGTGTGAAACCTGAGACTAAAATCACGTGAAACGATGCAAATAACAGCAGCAAAGAACTATGACCCACAATGCATTGCGAACATACCATATTATCGCTCGAATCAATGGAGCTGACGTCATTTGAGTTTCAGACATCGTAACGAACGGACCTCCGTTTGACTGGCGAAAATCCTTTAGAAAGGAATCGCAAAGAAATTACACCAAACTTCAGAATTCATTAGATAACATTAATCCAAACCTTATTCCGCATTTGCCCAAAATTAAAAATTGTACGTTTTCATAATATTTGCGTCTAAAAGTTGGGACGATGTCAAAAAGCTTCAAAATTCGGCAGCTTTGCGATTCATTTATACACGGTAAAATTTCGCGACCTATTGAAAATTATCTCGAAACAATCCATCCGAAAATACCTGTAAAATGAATAAAATCGGGCTTCTTGATAAACCGAACCAATTTTCATGTATGAAACCATGCTATTAATTTAAATATGCGATAATCAGGTCGTAAGTAGTAAATTAGAGTTTCTACGCCAAGAAGTAATTTTGGCTTTAATTTTATAATTTTCTTATAATTTTTTTAAAAACGCAACATGCCTAAAATCTAATAATTAGGACCCCCTAGTATTAGGCTATTTTAGTACCGAATAGATGCTTTACACGCCTATCAGCATGTTATTAATTTTGTTTAGCCACACTTTTTACTCGTATCATGGTCCTGGAAAAACAAACAAATTGCTTAAAATGTAAATTTGAAAATAACGCAGTCATTCAATTCAACAAGTCCTTTCCACAGTAAATTCCACTATACTCCATTTAGCTCTCTGGACAGTGACGTTACCCCGGACGTAACATAACAGGCGCATCTTTTACGTGTACGCGTATGTATCTTCCAACGCTTGTGTGTGTATATACGTGTACGCCAGCGCCTCCAGTAGGTGCGCTCTATATGCTGCAATTAGTAGAATACGCAGTTACGTCACCGTTGTGATGGCCAAGCCGCCAAAAAGAATGGGGGCTATAGTCTAATTTGGCCATCACGAGACGGTGACGTAACTGCGTATTCTACTAATTGTTCATAACACACGCGATAACTCGAGGCGCTGGCGTATACACACAAGCGTTGAAAAACAAAAGATACATACACATGCGTGAAAGGTGCAACTACGGTTAAATTATGTCACTGTCCAGAGGAAGCCAAATAGAGTATAGGGACACATTTCGCAGCAATAGGAATAATTTCCAAAAATGTACTTCGGTCCCAGATACTGGTACAATGTTATCATTCAATACTGGAACATAGAAGTTGCCAGAATCACTTGATACTGGTACGATGTTATGTTCCAGTGTCGGTCGATACTGGAACCAGACTGTGGTCCAGTATCGAGTGATACTGGAACGTTTTTATGTTCCAGTTTCAATCGATACTAGTAAGCCTACACATGCTACCCGTGCGATTTGTCCCAGTATTGAACGATTGCCCGATACGGAAACATTTCATAAATTACGTGCTAGTATATCAACCGATACAGGAAAACACTGATTTTGTACCAGTATCGAACGATTCTGGGTGTTCCAGTATCTGAAGATACTAGTACAGTCCAGAATCTGGAATATAAATGGCTCTTTTTTTGAATTTCCTTCAAAAAGAGGAAATCATCCGCCATATTATGGCAAATGTCATGTTAGCTGCCCCATTATTACATTTCGCAGCTTATTCCGTTGACGTGTACCCATCAAGGGCGCAGATCCCGGGGGGGACACGTCCCCCCCACTTCCTGACACAACATCAAATGTCCCCCCCCCCCCCCACTTTTTGTGGTGATACATCAATCAAGGTTGGCGATCTAGTGAAAAAATGGCAATGTCCCCCCCACTTTCAAGATTGGATCTGCGCCCTTGGTACCCATTATGAAACGGGGCACAGAACATGATCATTTTTTATATTTTCTTTAATTACAGAACTAAAATTTTCCTCCCAATGCCATATTTCCCTGAAATGAGATTCCAATTTTGTACAGGCCCGACTTTATAATATGTACTATGACAGAAAATGGTAATGAGAGGGAATGTGCCGCCCCACACCAGTCTACCACCTAATAGTTTCCTTTTAGTTTAAATATATATGTGATCTTTACCAGGACGCCCTCAATCCTGAAAAAAAATTGGAAGCAGATTTACATTTCTGATCATAAATCGTACATACATTCCAAGTTACAGGGCGATACGATTCTAAACTGTTGGAGTTTGCGCCGACAACTTATTTTAGTCTAAATTCACTCTAAAACTATGATTTTGAGGTAATTAGGAATCATATCGCTCTGTAACTAAAATATATTTATGATCAGAAATGTATCTGCAAGAAAATTTGCTTCCATTTTTTTCTCCAAAGGATTGAGGATTTATTCAAAGATTGAGGGTGTCACCTGAAAAGATCACATTATACCTTTAAATTCATATTACAAAGATTGAGTTTTATTTTCAGGATAATGAGCTCAGCAACTTATTCTCAATGTTAGCACTCCAATTCAGAATAGTGGATCTTGGAATAAAACAACCAACACTAAGGCCATTAATGTTCCTACATAAAACAAAATCCAGAGTTTTCTATAGTCTATTTGGCCATCATGAGACAGTGACGTAACTGCGTATTCTTCTAATTGCAGCCATAATGCGTGCGTCTACTCAAGGCACTGGCGTATACACACGAGCGTTGAAAGACGGAACATACATGCGCGTGCGTAAAAGCTGCACCTGTTAGTTACGTCACTGTCCGGTGGAAGCCAAATAGAGTAGACTAGTCCGGACCCGGACTAAATCGCTAGTGGGAACGCGATTCAAGTACGTCCCGGTCCGGACTCAAAGTGTTTTCTGTTATTTTTTAAGACCACCTTATTATTTTGGTATGCTTGCGGATTACATTTAGGTTGAAGCAGAAAAAAGCGCCTGCAAATTGTTAGATTCTTTTAATGTTATTCTAAATACAAATGGCATGTAAACCACTTTTTAATACAGAATTGACAGTCACAGTTCACTCAACAAGGAAATATAAATCTAGAATACATGTTAGCATAATTCAGATTTTATTATTGCCATAATCATTGATGTTACATGCAAAATAAATGCATATTAAAAATGAAAATAAATGTACACTTATTGGTCTTTTATTGTATTCCATTCATTGTATTGATGTGCAATATAAGGACTGCTTGAATCTAATCATTGCAGAGAGCAATTATAGATCATGGTTACAGCTTGTACTAGAATGTGAAACTGATCACTTTTTATTGGCTACAATTTTTTTTTCACCTCAAGATATTTTGATATCAGAGGAATCCCCATAATTTGCTCATTATGCCTGTAAAATTTTAGGGGCCTGAAATGTTTCATTTGAAAATTACAGGCTAAAATGTGGTGAATGCAAAATTACAGGCTAAAATGTGGTGAATGCCACAGATGGTTCACCCCCGCCAGTTTGTGTACTACTCAATTGGAAAATTTCTTGTGACCTTGTGCTTCTAAAATAAGAACCACTGGAGTTATGCAACTCAAACTTTGGAATGCAACAATTTTACGGATGACCTTTCATGTAAAATAGAAAACATCAAGTTGAAAATTATAAATTAACAATCACCAAAGGTGAAAGCCTGATGAAAAAAATGTTGTCAAAATAGCAAAAATCTTGAACTCGTGTACAATTGGAAGGTTTTGTTTTATTTGATTCATTTTTTACATCACAATTTGTTTAAACAAGGGGCTCTATAAATAGTGAATGCTCTCATGCTGTTTGGTTTACATCCATTTGGGATAATGTCAGGTTCATCACAGGTTGCGAGAATTTGTTTATAATTATATTCTGCTTTGTGAGAAATGTGGATTCTCGACCTCTACTCAATAGTGTGTTAAACTCTACTTGCGATTCTATTTTAATTTCTACCCCTGTTGTGCAATTGTTTAAAACAGTTTGACACAGTAATTATCATGACTGTGATCCAAGAGCTGGTGATGGCATGGCAACATCTTAAGCAATTATTCATTAAAACTTGTGGGCTTTTGTAATTCAGTGGAAACACAACAAAACAAAATCTGATTGATAACACCAATTTCCCGATAACACAAAGCACCTTTCGAGACTCGTGGACAAAAAAGAAACAAACAATGCAATGGTTGAGGTTTTAAATTGTATGTGACTTGAATTTGAAAGGTACCTTTAAATTGTATGCGACTTGAAAGGTACCTTTATTATAAGATAAACAAACTTTTCATTTGAAGAATCCAGCCAATGAGATGACTGATGACATCATCATTTACATCACACAATTATGTGTATAAGGATTAATTGTGTTGTTTTTTTGAAGAGTCAATATTGAATGTCAAGCGACAATTAACCGAGAATCAGGTTTTCTACGATTCTTGATCACTCTTGCAGTTCGTCTTTCCAAGCCTGCCTGTAGACTGGTAGTTATTGTCTTTTGGACTGGACATATCCGCTGCGCCCGTGTCTGATGATACCTGTAAGCCAAAACATTTGAAGGTGAAGAAAAGGGAAATAAAAAACTGTTAACATTTTATTCAGTCATAGATATTGCTAGTCACCAATTCAACTTGACTGTTGAGCATAGTGGTGTGCCCCTCAAGGCCTTAATAATGAAATTGATAAATCTATTAAAGCCTTGAAGTAGTATGTAGGCCAAAAAAACCTGATGAGTAAAAAAAAAAAAAAAATCTACCCCACCCATCTCAATAATATGAATGAATACATTTAAAGTTTTAAAAAAAATTCCCCGCCTTTGGTGGCGCAAAAAAAAAATCCCCCCTTAGGCCAAATTAAAATAATTGTTTGTCTCAAAGCTCCCGCGCGCGTTCGTTTATTGGTGCGCATTAGAAAAACAAAAATCTGAAAAAACCTTCTTTTTTTTCCTTCTTTTTTTTCTTCAAAAAAAAAAAAAAAAGTCTAACATTTCACCGATTTTTCAGATTTTCATTGATCAGATCATCTTAAATACAAAAGTTCACTTTTACAAGGATTTCAATATTTTATATTTAAAAAAATTGAAAAAAACCTGCATTCCGCATTAGTTTTACAACAGGAGAGGAGCTTTGAGACAAACAATTAATTTAATTTGGCCTTACTGCTGCCAAAAATAAATAAATTCCCCCCCCCCCCGAACCCAACTTCCTACCCCCCTGAAAATCAATCCAATGGTGCTTTCTATTGATGGGGGATGTGGAGGTGTTGTTGCTAATTATAAAAAGGCCCAAGTATTCGTGTTGACTGTAGACATTAGACTGGGGATACTTTGACCAGTGATGGGTAACTTTGGCCCACCAAAAATAAAAAGAGTTTATTTGTCACATTTTGAGAACAATTCGTCTTACCAAGCTTGCATAGTAGACTGGTTGTTTACTGTCTTCTGGACCGGATATCTTCCTGTTTTCAGTACCTGTAAGCAAAAGAAATGAAGGTGAGGGAAATAATTGGGCTATCACAAATATAATTATGGTATCGTTGTGCCCATCACTACAAAAACTTTTTACAATAGACAAAACAACTTTTGCTTGATGCTGAGTGGATGTCTCTGACACACCCCTTGTATTGTAATTGTATTTAGTGGAGGCACGTCTTGCGTATACACGAGTTCAACCAAAAAAAACAGGGCAACGTGTGAACAGACATCCATTATGCGCAATACGTCACCTCGACCTCACGGTCTGATTGGTTTTAGCGGTATTATGTTAGTTTTCAAGCATGCGTGCGCAGCCTGATCGAAGTGCGCCCACGTATGTCGAACTCTGGAGTGTGGCTAGGAGATTTTGTGCCGTAGATCCATTGGCTACAAGTACCTATGACCAAGGCTCAAGATAAGCGGGCGCTGGGCGATTTTTACCCCCCGGTTCTCCTGCCATAGCGCCCGGTAATGCTGAAAAAATAAACAACCGAGCGCTGATGTTTTGTCCAAACCAGCGCCCGTTGATGATCGGTAAGCTTGCCTTATACATCGAATTTCGATTTGACAATACGATTTAATAAAAAGTTAGCTCCCGGTAGACTGAAAGTAGCTCCTGGTTCTCAATAAAAACCCATGATCCGGGCACTACTTTTGAAAAAAAAGTAGCTCCCGGTAAAAAAATTGTTATCTTGATTCTTGAACCTTGCCTATGACATCATTTTATACTAGTGAAAAGTGAGTTCCCCCAGATATAGTGCTAGGAGATATCATTGAGCCTCCCAACACCAACATTGCCAAATCATGCTCTTCAACAAGCATCATAATTTGCTATTTCAAACAGGAAATCAAACTTAAATCTTACCCCAACAGAAATTTACTTCATTGGAACCTTTATTTTGTGTTTCAAGCATAAAAAAAGTTAATTTATTACGCATTTTGTCTTGGATGGCAAATTTGGCCCCGAAATCGGTGGCAAAATTTGTCCACCTACTAGGACCGATGTGGACAAGAACTTGGTGTGTGAAAACTGTATGTGCAGGAAAGGTGAGACTCTTCTCACTTTACCTTGTACTTGCAAAACATTCCCCAAACATGCTAAGTAAAACTAAAAAGCCCTGGCCTTGTTGAACTTCAAGTAATTCACCACCAAATGGATGGATTTTGATGGTCAAATCAAAACCGTAAAAAACGACACACACATTCTGTTCTCTGGCAAAAAAGTTGACGGTACTGCACATTGCAGATTATACATTACGGTTATAATAAGTCATAAGATTTGATAAAATATAAACTTACCGAAATTTTGATTGAACGGATGTGATATTCCCACGAAAAAGTCAGAAAAGGCGATTGAAAATGTAGCTCGATCTCTTCAAAAACTTCGCGAAAATGTTTCAAGCATTGTCAAGCTGTCAATCAAACGAAAATAACAAATAGCCTCGTACTTACGCACAAGTCCCGGACGCTGTGTACAAACGCGTGTGGAAAATTTGATGTGAAAGTATCTGGTGCCGATGCTTATTTTAGCTGGTTTCCAAAATTTCCAAAAGTTTTTGGCAAATATCTCTGAAAATAAATAAGCGCTTAGCCTTTGGGGACCATTTTCTGAAAGCTCCTCAAGTACACGTTACTTTGAGACCAATCAAACCGTAAGCGCCGAGCTGGGTATATCATAACGAACGGTTGTTTCGGGGTCGTTCTATTTACGTGTTTTTCAATAGGGATATTCCCGGTTGCACGAAAATAGCGTTTTACGGGAATGGTGGCTAATGGGAAGGTGTTCCAAGCTGCTGTTGATGCAAATAATGTTTAATGTTAAATGACTTGACCAGATGTGGGGGTGTATTCAGGTATTTATAATTTAATATAGGGCCTAATATATTTTACGTTTATTTAGTTGAAACAAACAACAGTCATATATTTTTAACTTTTAACTTTTTATTTTATTCACCTTTTTCATTAGCGGAGCCGGGGCCGGGGAGGGGAGGGGGGAGGGGGAGGGGCACGGGGCACGTGACCCCTACCCGGGTTTATGGATCCACACCACCAAATAACTCCCCATTGACGACTGTGTAAAATGACCCCTAATAAAATGTCATTTTCTCGCTTATGAAGCGACTGGTTGCTCCAATTTTACATTTCGGAAGAAGATCATGGTCCTGGCATTGGGCTATTCCAGAATATGTGTGCACACCCCCTATAGAGGGGTTCGGATTTCCAGACTTTTTTGCTTTCATTTGTCATTGGAAATCCAGACATTTTCCCGTCTGGAGCTCGGATTTCCAGACTTTTTTGCTTTCATTGTCATTGGAAATCCAGACATTTTCCCATCTGGAGCTCGAATTTCCAGACATTTTCCCATCTGGAGCTCGGATTTCCAGACTTTTTTGCTTTCATTGTCATTGGAAATCCAGACATTCTCCCATCTGGAGCTCGGATTTCCAGACTTTATTTTGCTCCCATTTTGAGTACCATCCGAAACCCCTATAGAGGGGTTCGGATTTCCAGACTTTTTTGCTTCCATTGTCATTGGAAATCCAGACATTTTCTTTCCCACCTGGAGCTCGGATTTCCAGACATTTTCCCATCTGGAGCTCGGATTTCCAGACTTTTTTGCTTTCATTGTCATTGAAAATCCAGACATTTTCCCATCTGGAGCTCGGATTTCCAGACTTTATTTTGCTCCCATTTTGAGTACCATCCGAAACCCCTATAGAGGGGTTCGGATTTCCAGACTTTTTTGCTTCCATTGTCATTGGAAATCCAGACATTTTCCCATCTGGAGCTCGGATTTCCAGACATTTTCCCATCTGGAGCTCGGATTTCCAGACTTTTTTGCTTTTTGCTTTCATTGTCATTGGAAATCCAGACATTTTCCCATCTGGAGCTCGGATTTCCAGACTTTATTTTGCTCCCATTTTGAGTACCATCCGAAACCCCTATAGAGGGGTTCGGATTTCCAGACTTTTTTGCTTCCATTGTCATTGGAAATCCAGACATTTCCCATCTGGAGCTCGGATTTCCAGACTTTTTTTGCTGCATTTCCCATTTTGAGTACCATTCACCGCTCGGAATTCCAGAGTTTTCAGTTTCATCGGAAATCCAAACTTTATGCCATTATTGGCCTTTAAGATAAAGTTATAAAGTTATAAAGTTAAACATTTGGTATAAGTTTGGTATGGCGAATACTAGTAAAAAATAAAAATTATCATCATTTTTGGAATCCCCTGTGATCAGACGAACAATTTGAGATATTACTCGCCTAGATTGGAGCAAGTTTTTTTTTTTACCATATACGCAAAAGGTCGTTGACTTTTAACATTTTGGCCGATAACTCTGTAACGAAACATCGGATATATGGCAAACTATACATTTTTGGAATCCTTGTCACCATACCTACAATTTGATATGTATATCAACACAATCGGAGCATTTTTTCATGTTTGACCCCTGTATGACCTTTGTTGACCCCTAGCGTGCTCAAGCTACCCCCTCAGAATGTCCATCATGAATTTTTGTGTAGGTCATAGTGTCAGGAACTCCTTGTATCAATGCCTCTTCTGAATCCCACAATGCATCAGAAAAGGATAATCAATGGATTTTTTCCGATTGGCGATTCTATTACCATCACACGCTTGATCTTTGCCCCGGCCAAAGAATTACTACTGTCGATTTCATGTGATTGTCGAAGTTTGGGCGGTCGTGTGTTCCAAGTCAATTACTCGAATCCTCTGGAGGACAGGAGAAGCTTGGGCTTGTGATTGGACAGGAATTCTATCTTTTTCATCATATTTTAACCAGGGCTGTCAACTTTTGCGATTTGCTGGGAGGGAGAGATACATACTCCAAAAAATAATCTTAAAACATGCCCAATTTTTTCCCCGTCAGCAGCTCAAATCCTGATAAGTGGGGGGTGGGGGGGGGGGGGGGGGGGGGGGTAGGGATGATGTTTACCTCAAATCCGCACGAAAATTGCATGGTCAAAATCGCAAATGTACCGGCGGAAGCTAGTATAAAGGTGTTGATACACACTTTAATTGAGGTAATTTTGTTGATGCGGGAGATTTTATATGCTATGCGGGAGTGCGGGAGAAAGAGTGTCTATGCGGGAGACTCCCGCCTAATGCGGGAGAGTTGACAGTCCTGTTTTAACTGTAAAAAGAAGCGGAGGGCTACGACATGGGAACCAGCGCTACATGTAGCATAGCTCCTACAGTCTACAACAGTACTACTACTACTGCGATGGTGGTAGAAATCGCATATTTTTGGCGGCGAACCATCTAGCTTGCTGAAAAAAAACACGCATCCTAAATTGGATACCGGTATCCTACAATCTTAAACTAGTAGTTATTGCGATTTATTCCGTTTGAGGGCGCTCAACGGAATAAATCGCATTAACTACTGTTTAAAATTGTAGGATATCCAATTTATAGTTTTAGATCCTTGTTATTACCTCCCAGCCCACCAACCCCCTGAGTGTTTTGGCATACCATAATATCTAAATATGATTTCCAAGGTGTCATATCTATTTATATTTTTGAGATATCGACCGTGCTGTATTATGGGAGTTACTAATTTTCAGCAGCCAGGTACCCTTTTTGCGATCTATACCCCTTTGGCACTACTACTATAGCAAGAAAAGGCTGGATCCGATCAAACTTTCCTGGATAAAAACAAGAGAGGTAAGAAACTATTTCTATTATTATTTATATAAATATATTAGTATGATTAGGGAGTGTTCATAAATACCTTGGTGGGGGTGGTTGGAAAAATGGAAGGGGGACCTCGACCAGGAAAAAAAATGTCCCTGAAAAGGGGTGGATCACACAAAAATTGGTACTCAATAGGGGGGGGGGGGGGGGGGGATCACCAAAACAATCCATTTGTAGGCGCTTCGAAGCCTTCGTGCACACAAAAAAAAGGATCCAAGTGGTATGCAGCTTTGCGCACACAAAAAAGTGTTCAAACAGAAGCAATTTGTACGTGCTACCAATAGTAACTCCTTGGTACTACATTCACGGTCAACGTGCTACACGTTTGGTCAAATCTAATATTGTTCAATAATTTCGACATACGGGGGGGGGGGGGGGGGGAGAAAAAAATTAACAGTGTTTGGGGGGATCAAGAAAAAAAAGATGTCCGAGGCTCAAAATTTTCCAACCCCCTCCACCAAAGTATTGATGAACACTCCCTTATCCTATCCTGATTCTTGTAGATTTTTCTCAGAACATCAATACTTGACAATATAGAGTTCAGTTTAATGTTATAAATTGTATGATTTGACAAGACAAGACAAGACATCCTACTCTGTATTAAAACAAGATATTTAAAAAAAATTGGTCAACTTCCTCTGAATGAAATTAACAACAGAGGACAAAGGAAATTTGAAAAAGAAAATTTGAAAAAAAAAGATTTAGACAGTGTATGATGTATTTTAAAACCATATGTATATATTATCATTTTTTTTTTTAAATACAGTTTTTGGTAAAGAATAATTGCACCAACATCAATGTTGTGGTAAAAAATCATTCACTTTTTGGTCAAAAATTTAGAAAAATAAGAATGTTTTATAAGGTTATGAATATTAAATAAACATAAGTCTAGGTTGATAAAATTAATATGATCTGCATTACAGTTTGCTTGTAAATAACTAAATATCTAACATATTGAATCGACGAACATTAATATTTACATGAAATGAGCAGAAAGATATGAAATTTAATATAATAAAAGTGTTGATACCCTAACACTCTGCATGTCTTCAATGGGGGCTTTTAAAAACGACCCATACACTTACACAGTGAGTATTACAAATGGTAGGGTATTCTAAAGAGCTACCCACAAACAATAGCCTTTATAATTTACATAACACATTAATCTCCCACTTACATCCAAATATTCTACTTTATAGCCACGATTGTTGACTATTCACTATAAATTGAGTTAAGAACATTTCCATTACTAAACAGTTTATTTATAAATACACGTGTATATCGCATTTCACACATCCACTCACAGACACAGTTGTGGGGATGACTACTAAACCAATAGGCCTACAGTATACTTTCCAAATGGTCAGAAGTCAATAGTTACATGTATATCAAATAAGGTGGGGCCGTTTCAAAAAATCCTTAAAATCGTGATACGTGTGTCTATTTTAAATAGAAGTCGTCAAACAAACATAACATTTTTGGTGTCATATTATGACCAGTACGGGGCCCCAGACAGTAGCCCAAAGGGCCCAACTGATTTATTCAGCCGAAGAGGTACATGGATGAATCTTTTTGATTTGGAACTATCGCATGATAGGATATACAAAAGTACCAACGACAGCAACTTTTGCCTGTACGGGGCCCCAGACAGTAGCCCCAAAGGGCCCCCAAATATGGTTTAAATCAACCGAAGAGGTATACATGGATGGATCTTTTTGATTTGGAACTATCGCACAGAAATTCCATCGACAGCAACTTTTGCCTGTACGGAACCCCAGACAGTAGCCCCAAAGAGTCCCACCCCAACTGATTGATTCAGACGAAGAAGTTCATCATGAATATTTTTGAATTGGCACTATTACATGTTAGGATATATAAAAATACCAATGACAGCAACTTTTGGCTGTATGGGACCCCAGACAGTAGCCCCAAGTCCCCAGCTGATTTATTCAGCCAAAGAAATACATGAACAAATCTATTTGAATAGGAAGTATAACATGATAGGATATACAAAAACACCAATGACAGCAACTTTTGCCTGTACAGGGCCCAGACAGTGGCCCCACATCCCCAACTGATTTATTCAGCCGAAGAGGTACATGGATGAATCTTTTTGGATTGGAACTATTATATGAAAGGATATACAAAAATAGCAATGGCAGCAACTTTTGCCTGTGTGTGGCCCCAGACAGTAGCACCAAAGGGCCCCACATGCCCCAACTGATTTATTCAGCCAAAGAGGTACATGGATGAATCTTTTTGAATAGTAAATTACTAATAGTATTTTTAGTATACATGTAAGGATACAAAAAATAACACTGACAGCAACTTTTGCTTGTATCGGGCTCCAGACAGTAGCCCGTCCCAAAGGGCCCCACATGCACCAACTCATTTGCCTGTACAGACCCCACATGCCCCAACTCATTTATTCAGCCAAATTAAGAGATACATGGATAAATCTGTTAGAGATTTAAAAAACATATGTTAGGATATACAAAAATACCAATAACAGCAACTTTTTCCTGTATGGGGCCCCAGAAAGTAGCCCAAAAAGCCCATCATCCTGATTTATTCAGCCCAATAGATACGTGGATGAATCTTTGTAGGTTTGAACTATTACATGATAGGCGGGCTCCAGACGGTATAGCCCCAAAGGATGCACATGCCCCCACTGATATATTCAGCAAAAGAAGTTTTGATTTAGAATAGGACAGGCCCCATACAAATATATCAACAACAGCGCCTTTTACGTATGCGGCCCGAAACAGTAGCCCTGAAAGGCCCCGACTAATTTATTCAGCCTAAGTGGCACATGGATTAATGTTTTTGTATTGGAACTATTGCAGGTTACGATATACAAAAATACATATGGCAGCAGCTTTGTTATTAGTTTTTTGGCAACATACTATAATCATTTCATACAAAAATACACGTTAACACAAAATTATAATTATGAAGACAATAAAATGTGACGCGTTAACAAGAGACAATAAAATAAATACAGACATGGGAGAGAGAGAGAGATATTTACAACCTTATGCAAACAAAATAAAAATGTGCAACTATTGGAAGTAGGGCTGCTTCATAAAATAAATCCTTTCCATTTATTTTCAAAATATAGCAACATTCACCTGTACAGGGCCCCATACAAGAGCCACAATAAAGGCCCAAATCCCCAACTAATTTATTCAGCAGAAAAAGTACATGGATTAAGCATTTTGCATTGGAACTATAACACGATAGGATACATAATTACCAGTGACAGCAACATTTGGCTGTATGGGGCTTTAGCCCAAAGGGCCCCACACGGACACCCATGGTTTATTCAGCCAAAAGGGTACATGAATTGATTGCATATTAAGGTACCTCAAAATACCAATGGCAGAAGATGTTGCCAGTACGGGCCCCCACAAATAGTTGCCCTAAAGTGCCCACATCCCTTGTTGTATTCAACCAAGGAGATACATGGATCTTTTGAATCTTTATGCATAAGATCTAATAGGGCCTACACATGAAAGGAGTCAGTTATTATTGCCTTTGAACTATCACATTGTTAAGGTATGTACACAATACTTTTAAATGATTTCAACTTGTTCTGTACAAAGGCTTCCTATAACTGTTTTATTCAGCGGAGGTACACTTCGGATTTATGAAAGAAGGAATGCCAGCAAACAACATTATAATTTATACTGATATTTGTACTTACAGACTCAGCTTTGTTTCTTAATACCACACAGATCTTAAACATTTATCCTAAAAGCATTGTTCAGGATTTTTAAAATTTTACTTACAGAAATATGAAACATATACCATTTTAAATATTAAAAACATGAGTTTGGTTGACCCCCCCCCCCCCCCCTAAACAGTGGCACAAGCAAGATTAATGAACAAATTCTGTACATTTATCCTACGATTTGATGAGCCTAGTGAAAGATCAAAATAGAAGATGGAATCTTTATTTATTGTTTTACTGAGTTTTCTTTCTCAGCTACAAAATGCAAGTATATTTTAAAACTGCTTCATTAATTATTTCAGCGATCAGTTGATACAATAGTTATATCCGGACTGTAATGGGTCATACGGTGCTTTGGGCTAATCTTGTACGTAACAAGGTTTTGCACACCCTACCCTCCTAATGTGTAATGATGCAAGATGACTCATCCACATACCTATTTGACTGGATAAACCAGTTAAGGGAACAAACATGGGGCTCTTTGAGGCTATTATTGTCTGGGCCCTAAATACAAACATAACACTAGAGATAAATTGTGATCATAGATCACGGATATTAGTCGAGGGCGTGTTGACCTTTGACCTGCTGATGACAGTATGCTCTTATTTGAATGGAACCTTGAGACCATTTTTGCCAATCATCAAGCATTTCCTCTCAGACAAGTAGCATTTTGAGTGAATGGAGTGAAAATTTACATTTTGACCCCTAGTGACCTTTTAATGTCTTAACTTTTATGCCTGTAAAGTTCAATGACCCCTAGTGACCCCATATGACATGTGAATTTTAAAAGCAGGAGACCCTGTATGCACATGGTCATAAGGAATCATTTGACTAATTGTGGCGATCGTAACATGTAAACTGTAGGAGGAGTAGCGTTTTTAAGGATATTCACATTTTGACCTCTAGTGACCCCTTGTTGACCTTTGACCTAATTCAAATGATTGACTTATTTGCTTGGCTCATCAAACCAAACAAGATGTCAAAGTTTGGTCTAAATCGGACAATGTCTTAACTTTTATGCCGGGTCCTAATGTAGTAAAAATGTACATTTCGACCCCTAGTGACCTTTTTTTTGACCTTTGACCCCATAAAAATGATTGACTTTTTTTCTTGTCTCATTAATACCTACAAAATGAGCCATGACAGGTCAAAATCGGAGCAAGTCTTACATTTTACCCTGTATAACTTTTTTTTTAAATCGAATAATTATTTAGACCGATTTTTAAAAAAGGTTATACAGAGTAAAATTTAAGACTTGCTCCGATTTTGACCTGTCATAGCTCATTTTGTAGGCATTGATGAGACAAGAAAAAAAGTCAATCATTTTTTGGGGGTCAAAGGTCAAAAAAAGGTCACTAGGGGTCCTAATGTAGTAAAAATGTACATTTCGACCCCTAGTGACCTTTTTTGACCTTTGACCCCAAAGAAATGATTGACTTTTTTTGCTTGCCTCATCAATGCCTACAAAATGAGCCATGATCGGTCAAAATCGGAGCAAGTCTTACATTTTACACTGTATAACTTTTTTTTTAAATCGAATAATTATTAAGACAGATTTTTTTAAAAGGTTATTTATACAGGGTAAAATTTAAGACTTGCTCCGATTTTGACCTGTCATGGCTCATTTTGTAGGTATTGATGAGACAAGAAAAAAAGTCAATCATTTTTATGGGGTCAAAGGTCAAGAAAAGGTCACTAGGGGTCCTAATGTAGTAAAAATGTACATTTCGACCCCTAGTGAACTTTTTTGACCTTTGACCCCAAAGAAATGATTGACTTTTTTGCTTGCCTCATCAATGCCTACAAAATGAGCCATGATCGGTCAAAATCGGAGCTAGTCTTACATTTTACCCTGTATAACTTTTTTTTTAAATCGAATAATTATTAAGACAGATTTTTTAAAAAGGTTATACAGGGTAAAATTTAAGACTTGCTCCGATTTTGACCTGTCATGGCTCATTTTGTAGGTATTGATGAGACAAGAAAAAAAGTCAATTATTTTTATGGGGTCAAAGGTCAAGAAAAGGTCACTAGGGGTCCTAATGTAGTAAAAATGTACATTTCGACCCCTAGTGACCTTTTTTTGACCTTTGACCCCAAAGAAATGATTGACTTTTTTGCTTGCCTTATCAATGCCTACAAAATGAGCCATGATCGGTCAAAATCGGAGCAAGTCTTACATTTTACCCTGTATAACTTTTTTTTTAAATCGAATAATTATTAAGACATAATTTTTTTTAAAAGGTTATACAGGGTAAAATTTAAGACTTGCTCCGATTTTGACCTGTCATGGCTCATTTTGTAGGTATTGATGAGACAAGAAAAAAAGTCAATAATTTTTTGGGGGTCAAAGGTCAAGAAAAGGTCACTAGGGGTCCTAATGTAGTAAAAATGTACATTTCGACCCCTAGTGACCTTTTTTTGACCTTTGACCCCAAAGAAATGATTGACTTTTTTGCTTGCCTCATCAATGCCTACAAAATGAGCCATGATCGGTCAAAATCGGAGCAAGTCTTACATTTTACACTGTATAACTTTTTTTTTAAATCGAATAATTATTAAGACCGATTTTTTAAAAAGGTTATACAGGGTAAAATTTAAGACTTGCTCTGATTTTGACCTGTCATAGCTCATTTTGTAGGCATTGATGAGACAAGAAAAAAAGTCAATCTTTTTTGGGGTCAAAGGTCAAAAAAGGTCACTAGGGGTCCTAATGTAGTAAAAATGTACATTTCGACCCCTAGTGACCTTTTTTGACCTTTGACCCCAAAGAAATGATTGACTTTTTTGCTTGCCTCATCAATGCCTACAAAATGAGCCATGATCGGTCAAAATCGGAGCAAGTCTTACATTTTACCCTGTATAACTTTTTTTTTAAATCGAATAATTATTAAGACATAGATTTTTTAAAAAGGTTATACAGGGTAAAATTTAAGACTTGCTCCGATTTTGACCTGTCATGGCTCATTTTGTAGGTATTGATGAGACAAGAAAAAAAGTCAATCATTTTTATGGGGTCAAAGGTCAAGAAAAGGTCACTAGGGGTCCTAATGTAGTAAAAATGTACATTTCGACCCCTAGTGACCTTTTTTTGACCTTTGACCCCAAAGAAATGATTGACTTTTTTGCTTGCCTCATCAATGCCTACAAAATGAGCCATGATCGGTCAAAATCGGAGCAAGTCTTACATTTTACCCTGTATAACTTTTTTTTTAAATCGAATAATTATTAAGACATAGATTTTTTAAAAAGGTTATACAGGGTAAAATTTAAGACTTGCTCCGATTTTGACCTGTCATGGCTCATTTTGTAGGTATTGATGAGACAAGAAAAAAAGTCAATCATTTTTTGGGGTCAAAGGTCAAAAAAGGTCACTAGGGATCCTAATGTAGTAAAAATGTACATTTCGACCCCTAGTGACCTTTTTTGACCTTTGACCCCAAAGAAATGATTGACTTTTTTGCTTGCCTCATCAATGCCTACAAAATGAGCCATGATCGGTCAAAATCGGAGCAAGTCTTACATTTTACCCTGTATAACTTTTTTTTTAAATCGAATAATTATTAAGACCGATTTTTTAAAAAGGTTATACAGGGTAAAATTTAAGACTTGCTCTGATTTTGACCTGTCATAGCTCATTTTGTAGGCATTGATGAGACAAGAAAAAAGTCAATCATTTTTTTTGGGTCAAAGGTCAAGAAAAGGTCACTAGGGGTCCTAATGTAGTAAAAATGTACATTTCGACCCCTAGTGACCTTTTTTTGACCTTTGACCCCAAAGAAATGATTGACTTTTTTGCTTGCCTTATCAATGCCTACAAAATGAGCCATGATCGGTCAAAATCGGAGCAAGTCTTACATTTTACGCTGTATAACTTTTTTTTTAAATCGAATATTATTATTAAGACATAATTTTTTTTAAAAGGTTATACAGGGTAAAATTTAAGACTTGCTCCGATTTTGACCTGTCATGGCTCATTTTGTAGGTATTGATGAGACAAGAAAAAAAGTCAATAATTTTTTGGGGGTCAAAAGTCAAGAAAAGGTCACTAGGGGTCCTAATGTAGTAAAAATGTACATTTCGACCCCTAGTGACCTTTTTTTGACCTTTGACCCCAAAGAAATGATTGACTTTTTTGCTTGCCTCATCAATGCCTACAAAATGAGCCATGATCGGTCAAAATCGGAATAAGTCTTACATTTTACCCTGTATAACTTTTTTTTTAAATCGAATAATTATTAAGACCGATTTTTAAAAAAGGTTATACAGGGTAAAATTTAAGACTTGCTCTGATTTTGACCTGTCATAGCTCATTTTGTAGGCATTGATGAGACAAGAAAAAAAGTCAATCATTTTTTGGGGTCAAAGGTCAAAAAAGGTCACTAGGGGTCCTAATGTAGTAAAAATGTACATTTCGACCCCTAGTGACCTTTTTTGACCTTTGACCCCAAAGAAATGATTGACTTTTTTGCTTGCCTCATCAATGCCTACAAAATGAGCCATGATCGGTCAAAATCGGAGCAAGTCTTACATTTTACCCTGTATAACTTTTTTTTTAAATCGAATAATTATTAAGACATAGATTTTTTAAAAAGGTTATACAGGGTAAAATTTAAGACTTGCTCCGATTTTGACCTGTCATGGCTCATTTTGTAGGTATTGATGAGACAAGAAAAAAAGTCAATAATTTTTATGGGGTCAAAGGTCAAGAAAAGGTCACTAGGGGTCCTAATGTAGTAAAAATGTACATTTCGACCCCTAGTGACCTTTTTTTGACCTTTGACCCCAAAGAAATGATTGACTTTTTTGCTTGCCTTATCAATGCCTACAAAATGAGCCATGATCGGTCAAAATCGGAGCAAGTCTTACATTTTACGCTGTATAATTCTTTTTTTTTAAATCGAATATTATTATTAAGACATAATTTTTTTTAAAAGGTTATACAGGGTAAAATTTAAGACTTGCTCCGATTTTGACCTGTCATGGCTCATTTTGTAGGTATTGATGAGACAAGAAAAAAAGTCAATAATGTTTTGGGGGTCAAAGGTCAAGAAAAGGTCACTAGGGGTCCTAATGTAGTAAAAATGTACATTTCGACCCCTAGTGACCTTTTTTGACCTTTGACCCCAAAGAAATGATTGACTTTTTTGCTTGCCTCATCAATGCCTACAAAATGAGCCATGATCGGTCAAAATCGGAGCAAGTCTTACATTTTACCCTGTATAACTTTTTTTTTAAATCGAATAATTATTAAGACATAGATTTTTTAAAAAGGTTATACAGGGTAAAATTTAAGACTTGCTCCGATTTTGACCTGTCATGGCTCATTTTGTAGGTATTGATGAGACAAGAAAAAAAGTCAATCATTTTTTGGGGTCAAAGGTCAAAAAAGGTCACTAGGGGTCCTAATGTAGTAAAAATGTACATTTCGACCCCTAGTGACCTTTTTTGACCTTTGACCCCAAAGAAATGATTGACTTTTTTGCTTGCCTCATCAATGCCTACAAAATGAGCCATGATCGGTCAAAATCGGAGCAAGTCTTACATTTTACCCTGTATAACTTTTTTTTTAAATCGAATAATTATTAAGACCGATTTTTTAAAAAGGTTATACAGGGTAAAATTTAAGACTTGCTCTGATTTTGACCTGTCATAGCTCATTTTGTAGGCATTGATGAGACAAGAAAAAAAGTCAATCATTTTTTTGGGTCAAAGGTCAAAAAAGGTCACTAGGGGTCCTAATGTAGTAAAAATGTACATTTCGACCCCTAGTGACCTTTTTTGACCTTTGACCCCAAAGAAATGATTGACTTTTTTGCTTGCCTCATCAATGCCTACAAAATGAGCCATGATCGGTCAAAATCGGAGCAAGTCTTACATTTTACCCTGTATAACTTTTTTTTTAAATCGAATAATTATTAAGACAGATTTTTTAAAAAGGTTATACAGGGTAAAATTTAAGACTTGCTCCGATTTTGACCTGTCATGGCTCATTTTGTAGGTATTGATGAGACAAGAAAAAAAGTCAATCATTTTTATGGGGTCAAAGGTCAAGAAAAGGTCACTAGGGGTCCTAATGTAGTAAAAATGTACATTTCGACCCCTAGTGACCTTTTTTTGACCTTTGACCCCAAAGAAATGATTGACTTTTTTGCTTGCCTTATCAATGCCTACAAAATGAGCCATGATCGGTCAAAATCGGAGCAAGTCTTACATTTTACGCTGTATAACTTTTTTTTTAAATCGAATATTATTATTAAGACATAATTTTTTTTAAAAGGTTATACAGGGTAAAATTTAAGACTTGCTCCGATTTTGACCTGTCATGGCTCATTTTGTAGGTATTGATGAGACAAGAAAAAAAGTCAATAATTTTTTGGGGGTCAAAAGTCAAGAAAAGGTCACTAGGGGTCCTAATGTAGTAAAAATGTACATTTCGACCCCTAGTGACCTTTTTTTGACCTTTGACCCCAAAGAAATGATTGACTTTTTTGCTTGCCTCATCAATGCCTACAAAATGAGCCATGATCGGTCAAAATCGGAATAAGTCTTACATTTTACCCTGTATAACTTTTTTTTTAAATCGAATAATTATTAAGACCGATTTTTTAAAAAGGTTATACAGGGTAAAATTTAAGACTTGCTCTGATTTTGACCTGTCATAGCTCATTTTGTAGGCATTGATGAGACAAGAAAAAAAGTCAATCTTTTTTTGGGGTCAAAGGTCAAAAAAGGTCACTAGGGGTCCTAATGTAGTAAAAATGTACATTTCGACCACTAGTGACCTTTTTTGACCTTTGACCCCAAAGAAATGATTGACTTTTTTGCTTGCCTCATCAATGCCTACAAAATGAGCCATGATCGGTCAAAATCGGAGCAAGTCTTTCATTTTACCCTGTATAACTTTTTTTTTAAATCGAATAATTATTAAGACATAGATTTTTTTAAAAGGTTATACAGGGTAAAATTTAAGACTTGCTCCGATTTTGACCTGTCATGGCTCATTTTGTTGGTATTGATGAGACAAGAAAAAAAGTCAATAATTTTTATGGGGTCAAAGGTCAAGAAAAGGTCACTAGGGGTCCTAATGTAGTAAAAATGTACATTTCGACCCCTAGTGACCTTTTTTGACCTTTGACCCCAAAGAAATGATTGACTTTTTTGCTTGCCTCATCAATGCCTACAAAATGAGCCATGATCGGTCAAAATCGGAGCAAGTCTTACATTTTACCCTGTATAACTTTTTTTTTAAATCGAATAATTATTAAGACATAGATTTTTTAAAAAGGTTATACAGGGTAAAATTTAAGACTTGCTCCGATTTTGACCTGTCATGGCTCATTTTGTAGGTATTGATGAGACAAGAAAAAAAGTCAATCATTTTTTGGGGTCAAAGGTCAAAAAAGGTCACTAGGGATCCTAATGTAGTAAAAATGTACATTTCGACCCCTAGTGACCTTTTTTGACCTTTGACCCCAAAGAAATGATTGACTTCATTGATGAGACAAGAAAAAAAGTCAATCATTTTTTGGGGTCAAAGGTCAAAAAAGGTCACTAGGGGTCCTAATGTAGTAAAAATGTACATTTCGACCCCTAGTGACCTTTTTTGACCTTTGACCCCAAAGAAATGATTGACTTTTTTGCTTGCCTCATCAATGCCTACAAAATGAGCCATGATCGGTCAAAATCGGAGCAAGTCTTACATTTTACCCTGTATAACTTTTTTTTTAAATCGAATAATTATTAAGACAGATTTTTTAAAAAGGTTATACAGGGTAAAATTTAAGACTTGCTCCGATTTTGACCTGTCATGGCTCATTTTGTAGGTATTGATGAGACAAGAAAAAAAGTCAATCATTTTTATGGGGTCAAAGGTCAAGAAAAGGTCACTAGGGGTCCTAATGTAGTAAAAATGTACATTTCGACCCCTAGTGACCTTTTTTTGACCTTTGACCCCAAAGAAATGATTGACTTTTTTGCTTGCCTTATCAATGCCTACAAAATGAGCCATGATCGGTCAAAATCGGAGCAAGTCTTACATTTTACGCTGTATAACTTTTTTTTTAAATCGAATATTATTATTAAGACATAATTTTTTTTAAAAGGTTATACAGGGTAAAATTTAAGACTTGCTCCGATTTTGACCTGTCATGGCTCATTTTGTAGGTATTGATGAGACAAGAAAAAAAGTCAATAATTTTTTGGGGGTCAAAGGTCAAGAAAAGGTCACTAGGGGTCCTAATGTAGTAAAAATGTACATTTCGACCCCTAGTGACCTTTTTTTGACCTTTGACCCCAAAGAAATGATTGACTTTTTTGCTTGCCTCATCAATGCCTACAAAATGAGCCATGATCGGTCAAAATCGGAATAAGTCTTACATTTTACCCTGTATAACTTTTTTTTTAAATCGAATAATTATTAAGACCGATTTTTTAAAAAGGTTATACAGGGTAAAATTTAAGACTTGCTCTGATTTTGACCTGTCATAGCTCATTTTGTAGGCATTGATGAGACAAGAAAAAAAGTCAATCATTTTTTGGGGTCAAAGGTCAAAAAAGGTCACTAGGGGTCCTAATGTAGTAAAAATGTACATTTCGACCCCTAGTGACCTTTTTTGACCTTTGACCCCAAAGAAATGATTGACTTTTTTGCTTGCCTCATCAATGCCTACAAAATGAGCCATGATCGGTCAAAATCGGAGCAAGTCTTACATTTTACCCTGTATAACTTTTTTTTTAAATCGAATAATTATTAAGACATAGATTTTTTTAAAAGGTTATACAGGGTAAAATTTAAGACTTGCTCCGATTTTGACCTGTCATGGCTCATTTTGTTGGTATTGATGAGACAAGAAAAAAAGTCAATAATTTTTATGGGGTCAAAGGTCAAGAAAAGGTCACTAGGGGTCCTAATGTAGTAAAAATGTACATTTCGACCCCTAGTGACCTTTTTTGACCTTTGACCCCAAAGAAATGATTGACTTTTTTGCTTGCCTTATCAATGCCTACAAAATGAGCCATGATCGGTCAAAATCGGAGCAAGTCTTACATTTTACCCTGTATAACTTTTTTTTTAAATCGAATAATTATTAAAACATAATTTTTTTTAAAAGGTTATACAGGGTAAAATTTAAGACTTGCTCCGATTTTGACCTGTCATGGCTCATTTTGTAGGTATTGATGAGACAAGAAAAAAAGTCAATCATTTTTTGGGGGTCAAAGGTCAAGAAAAGGTCACTAGGGGTCCTAATGTAGTAAAAATGTACATTTCGACCCCTAGTGACCTTTTTTTGACCTTTGACCCCAAAGAAATGATTGACTTTTTTGCTTGCCTCATCAATGCCTACAAAATGAGCCATGATCGGTCAAAATCGGAGCAAGTCTTACATTTTACCCTGTATAACTTTTTTTTTAAATCGAATAATTATTTATAAGACATAGATTTTTGGAGGACGGGTACCGGCATCCTAAGATTTTGAAATCAAAGTTTGTGTGTGAAATATCTCGAAAAATACAGCTTGAATGAGTAAGATTTTTGGATACGATATTGGTACAGTATTTACCTCGGCTGAGTTCGAGGGAAAGGTTATTTGGACAATCATGATGGAAAATGTTCCCACGATAGGGATATTTATTCCCAGTATCCGATATCGTCACATCATAGAAAATGGCGGTGATTCTAGTTCGTGTACCCCCGTATAACACCCGTAATTGATTATATACTCCGTAACGCTCAGTCGCTGAGCGCAAGCGTTGATCACCGTATTTCAGATAGGGGCGTCAAAAAAATGGGGGATGTAGTCTACGTCATTTTGTTGCGCCGTAGTTTACTACCCATGTGTGTGAGCGGAAAGAGTTGTGAGCGTTGTAGAGTATGGTATCTAAACTAACGAGCTCGTTTTGTAACGACCTCAACGTCTACGTAATTTCCCATTTGTTCACCGCTAGGCTAGGTACCACCCCTAGATATTGCCTCAGAAAAAAATTGTGTTTGCGATTTCGTCTTTATTAACCCATCAATGGATTCCAGATTTTGTGAGCATGTACAAATCGCAAATAACTTGGACGAGTTCAAAGTTGGGGTTAATCTGCCTCATAGGAGTAAAAATATTTTTTTGCCTTGAGAAGCATATTTTTCTTAGTAAAATACAACGATTCATGCTCGGGGGTGGTACTCACGTATGTAAGGCATATACGGGGACGTGCCGCTCCAGTGGTCGGTTTTGGTCGTTTTTTCCTGGGGATGCATGAGCGTTGCTATTTTTGTTTGATGTTTACATAACAAACAGAGACTTGTCGCGGTTTTAGTTATACCATTGTAATATTTGCTACGTCACCATACTTGATGTATGAGGGCGAATCTTTGCTGTATAGATAATCAATTGTTTGATGTTTACGTAATGCCTTTTCACTGAATCACGCCTGGGCCCATTACATGGAAAGAGCGTGGACATTTACATAACAATAGTGATCACGTATCATACATGACTTCGACATGGATGTGGCATACATACATACATACATAATCTTTATTTATTCACGATACATAGGTCAACTTTACAGCTGTTTTTCACTGAGGCCGTGATAACATTAACATTAACATTTTATATAATAACTCTAAAATTACATAATATAACATAGTGACGATAGTGATGAGCTAATAGTGATGAGCTAATCGATGCGCGCGTGCATATTTTTGTTTTATGTTTACATAACAAACAGAGTCGCGCGATCATGTTTCATGAATGTCGAAAAAATGATGGTTCAACCATGTCTGCAGGCTGAATAATAAACAAGTTATAACCAAAAGTAGTTTGCCTCATATTGCTGAAAACTGGGCAAATCATGCACATTTTAAACCATTTTAGGTAAAAAAAGGTTTACTTTCATGATGTCTAGTTGCTTGTGCGGGGTTATATAGACATCAGTGAATACATCCTAGCCACATCCTACTACATCGGTGTATTCATCTAGGTAAACATGGAGTTTTCTACATATTTTGGTCAACTAATTTTCAAAAAAATGTCGCCCTCTGTAGTCAATGATATGAACATCCCTACCCTAGCATATGCTATACCTTTTAATTGAAAAAAATATCTATATTATCGACTCGCACATAGAAACGATTGATTCTTTAAAAAAAATGAATTATTTATCCAAACATTAATAATGATATTTGCGTCCATTTTCCAAATTTTGACATTTGTCGGTCAGACTCAGGCCTACTTATTTTTTTTTTTTAAATGCTCATGATTTCTATACGAAAGACATTTTTGTCATGAAATTGATTGCGACTTGACTTTTTTGTATCATCGATCTCATATGTACCCCCAAAAAATGAATTATTTAACCAAATAATGGTATTTGGGCTAATTTGTCAAATTTTGATATTTGTCGGTCAAGCCGAGAATTTTAAAAAAAAATATTATGATTTCTACGCGAATTACTTTTTTGTCGTCAAATTGATTGCGGCTTGACTTTTTTGTATCATTGATCTCATACGTACCAAAAAAAATTGAATTATTTAACCAAATAATGGTTTTTGGGCTATTTTTTCAAATTTTAATATTTGTCGGTCAAGCCTAGAATTAAAAAGAAAAATCATTAAGCCTATGATTTCTATGCAAACAACTTTTTTGTCGTCAAATTGATTGCGACTTGACTCTTTTGTATCATCGATCTCATATGTACCCAAACAAAATTGAATTATTTAACCAAATAATGGTATTTGGGCTAATTTTTCAAATTTTGATATTTGTCGGTCAAGCCTAGAATTTAAAAAATAATAATTATGATTTCTATGCGAATGACTTTTTTGTTGCCGAATTGATTGCAGCTTGACTTTTTTTGTATCATTGATCTCATACGTACCAAAAACAAATTGAATTATTTCACCAAATAATGGTATTTGGGCTATTTTTTCAAATTTTGCTATTTGTCGGTCAAGCCTAGAATTAAAAAAAAAATCATTAAGCCTATGATTTCTATGCAAACAACTTTTTTGTCGTCAAATTGATTGCGACTTGACTCTTTTGTATCATCGATCTCATATGTACCCAAACAAAATTGAATTATTTAACCAAATAATGGTATTTTGGCTAATTTTTCAAATTTTGATATTTGTCGGTCAAGCCTATAGAATTAAAAAAAAAATCTATGCGAATGACTTTTTTTGTCGCCAAATTGATTGTGGCTTGAGTTTTTTGTATCATCGATCTCATATGTACCCCCAAAAATCGAATTACTTAACCAAATAATGGTATTTAGGCTAATTTTTCACATTTTGATATTTGTCGGTCAAGCCTAGAATTTAAAAAATAATAAATATGATTTCTATGCGAATTACTTTTTTGTTGCCGAATTGATTGCGGCTTGTCTTTTTTGCAACATCGATCTCATATGTACCAAAATTGAATTATTTAACCAAATAATGGTATTTGGGCTAATTTTTTCAAATTTTGATATTTGTGGGTCAAGCCTAGAATTAAAAAAAAAATTGTTATGATTTCTATGCGAATTACTTTTTTGTGGTCAAATTGATTGTTGATTGCGGCTTGATTTTTTTGTATCATCGATCTCATACGTACCCAAACAAAATTGAATTATTTAACCAAATAATGGTATTTGGGCTAATTTTTCAAATTTTGATATTTGTCAGTCGAGTCTAGAATTAAAAAAAATTTGTTATGATTTCTATGCGAACAACTTTTTTGTCGTCAAATTGATTGCGACTTGACTTTTTGTATCATCGATCTCATACGTACCCAAACAAAATTGAATTATTTAACCAAATAATGGTATTTGGGCTAATTTGACAAATTTTGATATTTGTCGGTCAAGCCTAGAATTTAAAAAAAAATCATTATGATTTCTATGCGAATAACTTTTTTGTCGCCAAATTGATTGCGGCTTGAGTTTTTTGTATCATCGATCTCATATGTACCAACAAAAATTGAATTACTTAACCAAATAATGGTATTTGGGCTAATTTTTCAAATTTTGATATTTGTCAGTCGAGTCTAGAATTTTAAAAAAATTGTTATGATTTCTATGCGAACAACTTTTTTGTCGTCAAATTGATTGCGACTTGACTTTTTGTATCATCGATCTCATACGTACCCAAACAAAATTGAATTATTTAACCAAATAATGGTATTTGGGCTAATTTTTCAAATTTTGATATTTGTCGGTCAAGCCTAGAATTTAAAAAAAAATCATTATGATTTCTATGCGAATGACTTTTTTGTCGCCAAATTGATTGCGGCTTGAGTTTTTTGTATCATCGATCTCATATGTACCAACAAAAATTGAATTACTTAACCAAATAATGGTATTTGGGCTAATTTTTCAAATTTTGATATTTGTCGGTCAAGCCTAGAATTTAAAAAAAAATGTTATGATTTCTATGCGAATTACTTTTTTGTCTTCAAATTGATTGCAGCTTAACTTTTTTGTATCATTGATCTCATACGTACCCAAACAAAATTGAATTATTTAACCAAATAATGGTATTTTGGCTAATTTGTCAAATTTTGATATTTGTCGGTCAAGCCTAGAATTTTAAAAAATAATTATGATTTCTATGCGAATGACTTTTTTTTGTCACCAAATTGATTGCGGCTTGACTTTTTATCATCGATCTCATACGTACCCAGACAAAATTGAATTATTTAACCAAATAATGGTATTTGGGCTAATTTTTCAAATTTCGATATTTTAGAATTTAAAAAATTAAAAAATTTCTATGAGAATGACTTTTTTTGTCGCCAAATTATTGCGGCTTGACTTTTTTGTATCATGGATCTCATACGTATTTAAAAAAATCAAAAAAAATCCGATAATGATATTTGGGTCCATTTTCCAAATTTCGACATTTGGCGGTCAGGCAAATTAAAATAAACCTTATGATTTCTATGCGAATATAATATTATATATAATTGTTGTCGTCAAATTGATCTCATAGGTAACTAATAGCACATACACAGCCAATCCAGAATTCCACAAATTTCACTTATCGTACAGCTTCAGAATGCTGTAAATTTGACATCGTAAATAACCTGATTAATTACAGCGCTGTAATTATTACCCAACTTGGTGTGTGTGTGTTTAATAGTAGATGATTGTCTAAGTCTGGGTGAGTGAGAGGTGTCCTACTGTGAAAGTGGTATGTATCTGGTGTGTAGGGTAGAGCTCTGACATATAAATCATCACTAAAATAGTCACTGTCGATGAGTGCTATTAATTCCTTATAGCACTCGGCAGCTACGCTGCCTCGTGCTATAAGTCATTTTCCAAATTTTGACATTTGTCGGTCAGACTCAGGCCTACTTATTTTTTTTTTTTAAATGCTCATGATTTCTATACGAAAGACATTTTTGTCATGAAATTGATTGCGACTTGACTTTTTTGTATCATCGATCTCATATGTACCCCCAAAAAATGAATTATTTAACCAAATAATGGTATTTGGGCTAATTTGTCAAATTTTGATATTTGTCGGTCAAGCCGAGAATTAAAAAAAAAAATGTTATGATTTCTACGCGAATTACTTTTTTGTCGTCAAATTGATTGCGGCTTGACTTTTTTGTATCATTGATCTCATACGTACCAAAAAAAAATTGAATTATTTAACCAAATAATGGTTTTTGGGCTATTTTTTCAAATTTTAATATTTGTCGGTCAAGCCTAGAATTAAAAAGAAAAATCATTAAGCCTATGATTTCTATGCAAACAACTTTTTTGTCGTCAAATTGATTGCGACTTGACTCTTTTGTATCATCGATCTCATATGTACCCAAACAAAATTGAATTATTTAACCAAATAATGGTATTTGGGCTAATTTTTCAAATTTTGATATTTGTCGGTCAAGCCTAGAATTTAAAAAATAATAATTATGATTTCTATGCGAATGACTTTTTTGTTGCCGAATTGATTGCAGCTTGACTTTTTTTGTATCATTGATCTCATACGTACCAAAAACAAATTGAATTATTTCACCAAATAATGGTATTTGGGCTATTTTTTCAAATTTTGCTATTTGTCGGTCAAGCCTAGAATTAAAAAAAAAATCATTAAGCCTATGATTTCTATGCAAACAACTTTTTTGTCGTCAAATTGATTGCGACTTGACTCTTTTGTATCATCGATCTCATATGTACCCAAACAAAATTGAATTATTTAACCAAATAATGGTATTTTGGCTAATTTTTCAAATTTTGATATTTGTCGGTCAAGCCTATAGAATTTAAAAAAAAATCTATGCGAATGACTTTTTTTGTCGCCAAATTGATTGTGGCTTGAGTTTTTTGTATCATCGATCTCATATGTACCCCCAAAAATTGAATTACTTAACCAAATAATGGTATTTAGGCTAATTTTTCACATTTTGATATTTGTCGGTCAAGCCTAGAATTTAAAAAATAATAAATATGATTTCTATGCGAATTACTTTTTTGTTGCCGAATTGATTGCGGCTTGTCTTTTTTGCAACATCGATCTCATATGTACCAAAATTGAATTATTTAACCAAATAATGGTATTTGGGCTAATTTTTTCAAATTTTGATATTTGTGGGTCAAGCCTAGAATTAAAAAAAAAATTGTTATGATTTCTATGCGAATTACTTTTTTGTGGTCAAATTGATTGTTGATTGCGGCTTGATTTTTTTGTATCATCGATCTCATACGTACCCAAACAAAATTGAATTATTTAACCAAATAATGGTATTTGGGCTAATTTTTCAAATTTTGATATTTGTCAGTCGAGTCTAGAATTAAAAAAAATTTGTTATGATTTCTATGCGAACAACTTTTTTGTCGTCAAATTGATTGCGACTTGACTTTTTGTATCATCGATCTCATACGTACCCAAACAAAATTGAATTATTTAACCAAATAATGGTATTTGGGCTAATTTGACAAATTTTGATATTTGTCGGTCAAGCCTAGAATTTAAAAAAAAATCATGATTTCTATGCGAATAACTTTTTTGTCGCCAAATTGATTGCGGCTTGAGTTTTTTGTATCATCGATCTCATATGTACCAACAAAAATTGAATTACTTAACCAAATAATGGTATTTGGGCTAATTTTTCAAATTTTGATATTTGTCAGTCGAGTCTAGAATTTTAAAAAAATTGTTATGATTTCTATGCGAACAACTTTTTTGTCGTCAAATTGATTGCGACTTGACTTTTTGTATCATCGATCTCATACGTACCCAAACAAAATTGAATTATTTAACCAAATAATGGTATTTGGGCTAATTTTTCAAATTTTGATATTTGTCGGTCAAGCCTAGAATTTTAAAAAAAATCATTATGATTTCTATGCGAATGACTTTTTTGTCGCCAAATTGATTGCGGCTTGAGTTTTTTGTATCATCGATCTCATATGTACCAACAAAAATTGAATTACTTAACCAAATAATGGTATTTGGGCTAATTTTTCAAATTTTGATATTTGTCGGTCAAGCCTAGAATTTAAAAAAAAATGTTATGATTTCTATGCGAATTACTTTTTTGTCTTCAAATTGATTGCAGCTTAACTTTTTTGTATCATTGATCTCATACGTACCCAAACAAAATTGAATTATTTAACCAAATAATGGTATTTTGGCTAATTTGTCAAATTTTGATATTTGTCGGTCAAGCCTAGAATTTTAAAAAATAATTATGATTTCTATGCGAATGACTTTTTTTTGTCACCAAATTGATTGCGGCTTGACTTTTTATCATCGATCTCATACGTACCCAGACAAAATTGAATTATTTAACCAAATAATGGTATTTGGGCTAATTTTTCAAATTTCGATATTTTAGAATTTAAAAAATTAAAAAATTTCTATGAGAATGACTTTTTTTGTCGCCAAATTATTGCGGCTTGACTTTTTTGTATCATGGATCTCATACGTATTTAAAAAAATCAAAAAAAATCCGATAATGATATTTGGGTCCATTTTCCAAATTTCGACATTTGGCGGTCAGGCAAATTAAAATAAACCTTATGATTTCTATGCGAATATAATATTATATATAATTGTTGTCGTCAAATTGATCTCATAGGTAACTAATAGCACATACACAGCCAATCCAGAATTCCACAAATTTCACTTATCGTACAGCTTCAGAATGCTGTAAATTTGACATCGTAAATAACCTGATTAATTACAGCACTGTAATTATTACCCAACTTGGTGTGTGTGTGTTTAATAGTAGATGATTGTCTAAGTCTGGGTGAGTGAGAGGTGTCCTACTGTGAAAGTGGTATGTATCTGGTGTGTAGGGTAGAGCTCTGACATATAAATCATCACTAAAATAGTCACTGTCGATGAGTGCTATTAATTCCTTATAGCACTCGGCAGCTACGCTGCCTCGTGCTATAAGTCATTTTCCAAATTTTGACATTTGTCGGTCAGACTCAGGCCTACTTATTTTTTTTTTTTAAATGCTCATGATTTCTATACGAAAGACATTTTTGTCATGAAATTGATTGCGACTTGACTTTTTTGTATCATCGATCTCATATGTACCCCCAAAAAATGAATTATTTAACCAAATAATGGTATTTGGGCTAATTTGTCAAATTTTGATATTTGTCGGTCAAGCCGAGAATTAAAAAAAAAAATGTTATGATTTCTACGCGAATTACTTTTTTGTCGTCAAATTGATTGCGGCTTGACTTTTTTGTATCATTGATCTCATACGTACCAAAAAAAAATTGAATTATTTAACCAAATAATGGTTTTTGGGCTATTTTTTCAAATTTTAATATTTGTCGGTCAAGCCTAGAATTAAAAAGAAAAATCATTAAGCCTATGATTTCTATGCAAACAACTTTTTTGTCGTCAAATTGATTGCGACTTGACTCTTTTGTATCATCGATCTCATATGTACCCAAACAAAATTGAATTATTTAACCAAATAATGGTATTTGGGCTAATTTTTCAAATTTTGATATTTGTCGGTCAAGCCTAGAATTTAAAAAATAATAATTATGATTTCTATGCGAATGACTTTTTTGTTGCCGAATTGATTGCAGCTTGACTTTTTTTGTATCATTGATCTCATACGTACCAAAAACAAATTGAATTATTTCACCAAATAATGGTATTTGGGCTATTTTTTCAAATTTTGCTATTTGTCGGTCAAGCCTAGAATTAAAAAAAAAATCATTAAGCCTATGATTTCTATGCAAACAACTTTTTTGTCGTCAAATTGATTGCGACTTGACTCTTTTGTATCATCGATCTCATATGTACCCAAACAAAATTGAATTATTTAACCAAATAATGGTATTTTGGCTAATTTTTCAAATTTTGATATTTGTCGGTCAAGCCTATAGAATTTTAAAAAAAATCTATGCGAATGACTTTTTTTGTCGCCAAATTGATTGTGGCTTGAGTTTTTTGTATCATCGATCTCATATGTACCCCCAAAAATTGAATTACTTAACCAAATAATGGTATTTAGGCTAATTTTTCACATTTTGATATTTGTCGGTCAAGCCTAGAATTTAAAAAATAATAAATATGATTTCTATGCGAATTACTTTTTTGTTGCCGAATTGATTGCGGCTTGTCTTTTTTGCAACATCGATCTCATATGTACCAAAATTGAATTATTTAACCAAATAATGGTATTTGGGCTAATTTTTTCAAATTTTGATATTTGTGGGTCAAGCCTAGAATTAAAAAAAAAATTGTTATGATTTCTATGCGAATTACTTTTTTGTGGTCAAATTGATTGTTGATTGCGGCTTGATTTTTTTGTATCATCGATCTCATACGTACCCAAACAAAATTGAATTATTTAACCAAATAATGGTATTTGGGCTAATTTTTCAAATTTTGATATTTGTCAGTCGAGTCTAGAATTAAAAAAAAATTGTTATGATTTCTATGCGAACAACTTTTTTGTCGTCAAATTGATTGCGACTTGACTTTTTGTATCATCGATCTCATACGTACCCAAACAAAATTGAATTATTTAACCAAATAATGGTATTTGGGCTAATTTGACAAATTTTGATATTTGTCGGTCAAGCCTAGAATTTAAAAAAAAATCATGATTTCTATGCGAATAACTTTTTTGTCGCCAAATTGATTGCGGCTTGAGTTTTTTGTATCATCGATCTCATATGTACCAACAAAAATTGAATTACTTAACCAAATAATGGTATTTGGGCTAATTTTTCAAATTTTGATATTTGTCAGTCGAGTCTAGAATTTTAAAAAAATTGTTATGATTTCTATGCGAACAACTTTTTTGTCGTCAAATTGATTGCGACTTGACTTTTTGTATCATCGATCTCATACTTACCCAAACAAAATTGAATTATTTAACCAAATAATGGTATTTGGGCTAATTTTTCAAATTTTGATATTTGTCGGTCAAGCCTAGAATTTAAAAAAAAATCATTATGATTTCTATGCGAATGACTTTTTTGTCGCCAAATTGATTGCGGCTTGAGTTTTTTGTATCATCGATCTCATATGTACCAACAAAAATTGAATTACTTAACCAAATAATGGTATTTGGGCTAATTTTTCAAATTTTGATATTTGTCGGTCAAGCCTAGAATTTAAAAAAAAATGTTATGATTTCTATGCGAATTACTTTTTTGTCTTCAAATTGATTGCAGCTTAACTTTTTTGTATCATTGATCTCATACGTACCCAAACAAAATTGAATTATTTAACCAAATAATGGTATTTTGGCTAATTTGTCAAATTTTGATATTTGTCGGTCAAGCCTAGAATTTTAAAAAATAATTATGATTTCTATGCGAATGACTTTTTTTTGTCACCAAATTGATTGCGGCTTGACTTTTTATCATCGATCTCATACGTACCCAGACAAAATTGAATTATTTAACCAAATAATGGTATTTGGGCTAATTTTTCAAATTTCGATATTTTAGAATTTAAAAAATTAAAAAATTTCTATGAGAATGACTTTTTTTGTCGCCAAATTATTGCGGCTTGACTTTTTTGTATCATGGATCTCATACGTATTTAAAAAAATCAAAAAAAATCCGATAATGATATTTGGGTCCATTTTCCAAATTTCGACATTTGGCGGTCAGGCAAATTAAAATAAACCTTATGATTTCTATGCGAATATAATATTATATATAATTGTTGTCGTCAAATTGATCTCATAGGTAACTAATAGCACATACACAGCCAATCCAGAATTCCACAAATTTCACTTATCGTACAGCTTCAGAATGCTGTAAATTTGACATCGTAAATAACCTGATTAATTACAGCACTGTAATTATTACCCAACTTGGTGTGTGTGTGTTTAATAGTAGATGATTGTCTAAGTCTGGGTGAGTGAGAGGTGTCCTACTGTGAAAGTGGTATGTATCTGGTGTGTAGGGTAGAGCTCTGACATATAAATCATCACTAAAATAGTCACTGTCGATGAGTGCTATTAATTCCTTATAGCACTCGGCAGCTACGCTGCCTCGTGCTATAAGTCATACTAAAAAGGTGATAAAACAACAAAATGCAACAATGAATGAAACTGTAAAGTGCAAGTGAATGGCAGTAACAAAACAAGTAAATAAAGATGAATGATCGAATCTTTGACAAAATAAATAATCACACTAGAGTTAAGATTACATTATGTTGATATCCATGCTGATCAAATTACGGGCGAAATATCTGTTTTCAATCGACTACGAAAACTAATCTCAGTCATTCAATACATCGCGAGACTGCCGCATTATGCGTATTCGCTGTCAATCGAAAGCAAAATCCATTTTACCGCAAAGCTTTTTTAAATTGCCTCTTTATTCAGTTTAAAGAAATTTTAAGCCAAGTTTTCAATTAGCGTTTGCCTGGACTGTTGGTATACAAAGACGAATTTACAAAATTATTAACTTTAATCGATCGCGGCTATTCCGTTCAAAAAGCGCATGTGTGTAATGCCTTGTTTTACGATGTAAACAATAATATCATATGCCGCCGGGCGATCAGCTGATCGATGTTGAGAGAACACAATGCGCATGCTCTAATCAGTTTCGTTCATCTCTCGTCGGTGATGGCGTAACGAATAAGATAGCCCCTCGGCCCTCGTGTTTGTGAGGATTGTTTGTTTATTTTGTTTTAACATTATGCATACATTAGGAAGTTCAAAATGATGTTTTGGAATTCAATCAGGCAACTTTCAAATTTGACTATCATGTCACACTTTGTGTACGCAACTTCGTGGAAGGACCCATGTTCATCTTAATAAACTGTTTATGTAAAGATTATTACATTACTGTTTCTGTCTATTCTTCTTTGTATATTGTGCATTTTGTGTACAAATGTTCACTTCACTCAAACTTTCACCAGCCCCATTCCATTTAAATGGAATTTGCATTTCAACTCTTGCTAATTAATAGACAAGCATGTCTATATAAATTACATGCTACAATTGTATTGGTGACAAAACGTAATGATATACCACTTATGAGTACTGACCCTTGTCCCTGCGTAGAAAGGCAACATTTTTCTTGCCCGCATGGTCCCCGCTAAGTCCTAGGTCCCACAGGGCCAAGGTTGCAACCGGAAAGTACATTAATCAAATCAAACTTTTTACCTTCACACCTGAATACACTCTACAGGCCACATCAAACACCAACGGCAGCTCTGTCAGCAATTCATTCTTATGGTTGAATCAAATACAAAGCAAACCCTTTAGAACAAACAAACGGGTTTCAAATATTATCTCCCACACAATAAATCCAAACCACTTCATAATCATTTCATTTTCATACCATCACTCTCCGCCCGTCCTCCATGGTTCTGGTCAGATCCTAACATATCATGTTAAAACCAATACATTGTCAATAACCGCCCTATTGATAACCACTAAATCTGACACTGCTAAACCCCATCAACCGCGAAACTCGAAAACCGCGAAACCCGAGAACCGCTCTAGTTTTAAAAGGTTTATACAGGGTAAAATTTAAGACTTGCTCCGATTTTGACCCGTCATGGCTCATTTTGTAGGCATTGATGAGACAAGAAAAAAAGTCAATAATTTGTTGGGGGTCAAAGGTCAAGAAAAGGTCACTAGGGGTCCTAATGTAGTAAAAATTTACATTTCGACCCCTAGTGACCTTTTTTTACCTTTGACCTCAAAGAAATGATTGACTTTTTTGCTTGCCTCATCAATGCCTACAAAATGAGCCATGATTGGTCAAAATCGGAGCAAGTCTTACATTTTACCCTGTATAACCTTTTTTTTTAAATCGAATAATTATTAAGACAGATTTTTAAAAAAGGTTTATACAGGGTAAAATTTAAGACTTGCTCTGATTTTGACTCGTCATGGCTCATTTTGTAGGCATTGATGAGACAAGAAAAAAAGTTAATCATTTTTGGGGGTCAAGGTCAAGAAAAGGTCACTAGGGGTCCTAATGTAGTAAAAATGTACATTTCGACCCCTAGTGACCTTTTTTTGACCTTTGACCCCAAAAAGATGATTGACTTTTTTGCTTGCCTCATCAATGCCTACAAAATGAGCCATGATCGGTCAAAATCGGAGCAAGTTTTACATTTTACCCTGTATAACTTTTTTTTTAAATCAAATAATTATTAAAGGTAGATGACCCGATCACATTTTCGTAACACAGAATTATTTCAAACATACGGAGATTTTCATATCATATGAAAGCTCGTATTTTTCTCATCATCATACTGAAATTTGACGGCCTAAATCGGTATAATTACGGAGAAATCGATGAAATAACGTCGAATTACCGCGAATGGTGGTAACCACCGATATAGTTTGTGTACTACTCAATGGGTACAGTTCACAGCATCTTGCGCGTCTAAAATAAGAACCATTAGAGCTATGCAACTCAAACTTTGGAACACGACTTTTTTAAGGATGACCTTTCATGTAGAATAGAAAACTTCAAGTTGAAAATCGGAATGTGATCGGGTCATCTACCTTTAAGACATAGATTTTTTTTAAAGGTTATACAGGGTAAAATTTAAGACTTGCTCCGATTTTGACCGGTCATGGCTCATTTTGTATGTAGGCATTGATGAGACAAGAAAAAGTCAATTATTTTTTGGGGTCAAAGGTCAAGAAAAGGTCACTAGGGGTCCTAATGTAGTAAAAATGTACATTTCGACCCCTAGTGACCTTTTTTTGACCTTTTACCCCAAAGAAATGATTGACTTTTTTGCTTGCCTCATCAATGCCTACAAAATGAGCCATGATCGGTCAAAATCGGAGCAAGTCTTACATTTTACCCTTTATAACTTTTTTTTAAAATCGAATAATTATTAAGACATAGATTTTTTTTAAAGGTTATACAGGGTAAAATTTAAGACTTGCTCCGATTTTGACTGGTTATGGCTCATTTTGTAGGCATTAATGAGACAAGAAAAAAAGTCAATCATTTGTCGGGGGTCAAAGGTCAAGAAAAGGTCACTAGGGGTTCTAATGTAGTAAAAATGTACATTTCGACCCCTAGTGACCTTTTTTTGACCTTTGACCCCAAAGAAATAATTAACTTTTTTGCTTGCCTCATCAATGCCTACAAAATGAGCCATGATTGGTCAAAATCGGAGCAAGTCTTACATTTTACCCTGTATAACTTTTTTTTTAAATCGAATACCGGTAATTATTAAGACAGATTTTTAAAAAAGGTTTATACAGGGTAAAATTTAAGACTTGCTCCGATTTTGACCCGTCATGGCTCATTTTGTAGGCATTGATAAGACAAGAAAAAAAGTCAATAATTCTTTTGGGGTCAAAAGTCAAGAAAAGGTCACTAGGGGTCCTAATGTAGTAAAAATGTACATTTTGACCCCTAGTGACCTTTTTTTGACCTTTGACCCCAAAGAAATGATTGACTTTTTTGCTTGTCTTATCAATGCCTACAAAATGAGCCATGAACGGTCAAAATCGGAGCAAGTCTTACATTTTACCCTTTATAACTTTTTTTTTAAATTGAATAATTATTAAGACATAGATTTTTTTAAAGGTTATACAGGGTAAAATTTAAGACTTGCTCCGATTTTGACTGGTTATGGCTCATTTTGTAGGCATTAATGAGACAAGAAAAAAAGTCAATCATTTGTTGGGGGTCAAAGGTCAAGAAAAGGTCACTAGGGGTCCTAATGTAGTAAAAATGTACATTTCGACCCCTAGTGACCTTTTTTTGACCTTTGACCCCAAAGAAATGATTGACTTTTTTGCTTGCCTCATCAATGCCTACAAAATGAGCCATGATTGGTCAAAATCGGAGCAAGTCTTACATTTTACCCTGTATAACTTTTTTTTTAAATCGAATACCGGTAATTATTAAGACAGATTTTTTAAAAAGGTTTATACAGGGTAAAATTTAAGACTTGCTCCGATTTTGACCCGTCATGGCTCATTTTGTAGGCATTAATGAGACAAGAAAAAAAGTCAATAATTCTTTTGGGGTCAAAAGTCAAGAAAAGGTCACTAGGGGTCCTAATGTAGTAAAAATGTACATTTTGACCCCTAGTGACCTTTTTTTGACCTTTGACCCCAAAGAAATGATTGACTTTTTTGCTTGTCTTATCAATGCCTACAAAATGAGCCATGAACGGTCAAAATCGGAGCAAGTCTTACATTTTACCCTTTATAACTTTTTTTTTAAATCGAATAATTATTAAGACATAGATTTTTTTAAAAGGTTATACAGGGTAAAATTTAAGACTTGCTCCGATTTTGACTGGTTATGGCTCATTTTGTAGGCATTGATGAGACAAGAAAAAAGTCAATCATTTTTTGGAGGTCCCTGATTGAGAGTTTGTACAACTGTAACACTAGTTAATGAGTCCAATCAATTGAATCAAATATTGTGAAATGGATTGAAATGGGTTATAAGACCTAAATCAACAAATTGCAGAGAAATGGTGTGAATAGAAATTTGAAATTGATGTTTGTCTTTTCAAAAATATATTTTTGTTGCCCAAAATATCTGCCAAAATTCTGAGAAAAAACCCAGTCCCCTTATTTATTATACTATAATTCCAAATCAGCTTAACTGATACCGTAAATGACAAGCACTCTGTTCAGGCCTTTGAAATGTAGGTTGGTCTACATGTACTTGGTGATATGCATGATCAGGGTAGCCAAATAGTGTAAACAGTGCAAACAGCTCTATTTTGGACATTTTTTTCACCGATACTCTTGGTATTTATAATTTATTATCATGAAATATCACAAAAATAATGCATCATTAAGACAGTCAATACAAGCCTAATTAATTACCTTATTTAGCCTAAATTCAATTAGTCCTTGCACCGTGAGCTCAATGTCCTACCACAACACAATACCCATTGTTGAGACAAGACAGGTTTTCCGTGCGTGGAGAATCATGAGAATGGAGATAAACTTGGACGATTGCGCAATCACTGTCCGTGACGTATTTGCACTTAGTCACTGTAAGATTCTATGAGATTTGGGTGAGTTAGGGTAATAGTGAGGGTTTCTTAACCCTAGCTGTCCATCAACATGGCTTGTCGTAATGTCACAATAAAAGTCAATAGGCCTAGGCCTACCTCATCAAACATAAAAAATTGAAAGGTAAGATTTATTATTCAATATTAATGGCCTGATTGTGTTCAACAAAAGGTCAACCACTGAACCACCACGGTCTTTTAGTTTTACTCTTTCACGCAATACATATCAAACTTTTTGAAAAAAATACACATCGACAAGCAGTCAAATTCGAATGAATGGCACGCAGTCTTGCAGATGTCGCATTAAAACAACTAGTTCTACACGAGGGCTGAGTAAGAATGGTTTGAAATTGTCGGCAATCTTTTCATCAATCAGTTGTTTTGATAAAAAAAAATCACTTCAATTTGTCGGCTTGATTGCCTAATAATGACTCATGTACTTTGATTTGTCAATGAGCATTCAAAAGGTCCCCAAATTTATTATAGGGCCCATGTAGCCTTGTAGGTTCTACACAAAAATAAGTTTGTTCATGTAGCGTAGTGTTGTCGTTATGCGATTGTATCGGAAAAAAGACTACACCAAAATGCTCCTCACTCAGTCTTTTATGTCACACCCTATGATTATCAGGTATGTGCATCCTAACAAATTTCAGGCGTTTACCAATTTATGGTAATCAAAGTCGCCAATAAAAAACAACATTATTTTATCAAAACAGGATGTTTCTTAGCATTTTTTTTCTTCTGATTGAAGTATTAACCTTTTTTCTTCTTTCCTTCACCTTTATTTTGCTCACAGGTATCAGGAACTGACGGTGGCAGATAGATGACAATTGAACTCCTTGTCAACGCAAGCTTGTAGAGAAAATCTTAAGGATGATAGTCGGAAACCGGAGCCTCAGATTGACGATTTAAAATGAAGATTTTGATTCTTGATTGAAAATTCAAAGACTGATAAGAAATACAACTTTTTCCTGATATTTTCTTAATTAAGTTGCAAAAGTCAATAAATATTGCAATTTTGACTCATGGAAAAATACCACTCGTACGAGAGGGATTAATAATGATGACATTCTTTAATGCCCGATCAAAATGTCACACGTGACATAGGTGCAACAAATGTGCATGAAATGTTTTTACTACAAAATGTTCTCTTGCAATTTACAAAGATTTTAAAAATTGGCACATTGAATGCTTTTAGTCTGTATGGACACACACTCAATTAAAATGCTAAGGTCAAGCTTAAAAGCCTAATCATGAATTGACAACTAAATAGATGCAACTATAGAAGAAAAGTCATTCTGAGAAGAAAAAAAATCTTTATTTTATACTTAGTTCTGTGTAAAACATGAAATGGAATATAAATAGGATTTTTGAATGACCCATTTTAGTTTAGAATAAAGATACTGAGGATCGTCTCAAAATGATCAAGTTTAAAAAGTCAATTTTAAATTTGTACTCGATATTTAAAAAAAAAAGCTTGCCGATAGAAATGTAAAATATCAGAACGATTGAAAAAAGAAAGAGTTTAGAATAAACAATAACAAAAAACAACGGCCACACAGCAGGCATTAAAGAACTTCACCCAATGATGGTCAAAACAAAAAACTTTGCCCACCCGAGGGCGAGACAGAATCAATACAATAAAAAGAGGACATAAAAAAAATAGAAATAAAAAAAATAAAAAATTCAGAAATTAAAAAAACACACCACCTGACCACCTCTTCCTACCACCACCACCTCCTTTGAATTCTAATGGGGTGTCCTTATGTGTTTCGTGCTGTTAATCCGCATGTCTTGGAAGCCACTTTGTATTGGGCGTTTTCAGATGTCATCACAACAAAAGCTGCTCTAGACCTGATGACCATCATTTACCTGATTGCATCAGGGCTTCAGGGCTTAAACTGAATTAGAGGCACAGTGAATCATGGAATTGCAGGGTCAGAAGTTTTTCATAGGTTGCGAGAATCCATAAATTCTTGCAAAAGATTTTCCGAGAATCCATAGCTTTTTGAAATGGATTTTCCGAGCTCAATTTAAATAGTGTGTCAGACTTATTATCTACAAAAATAAATTTGCATCATCAGATCTGTAACAGAGCAGGATAAAAAAAAATAGAATGGATTTCAATACTGGCCGTGTAATTTGAGCAAAAAATCCTGCATGGTTGGCTGCCTAATTACACTCTATCCCACTTGATTATCTCAATTTCCCAAATTCATATTCACATACAACCTTGTGGCTAAAGTGCATGATGAAAAATCATTGGATACAATTTTGAAGAAAAACAAACAAAGTTCCCGGACAGAGTTAGCAGTTCAAGGAGAATCTGGGAATCCATTCTTGCAAAGATAACTACTGGGGAACTTACAAGATTATTGTTCCTTCTTGTAGATAGCCTGTCTTGCACACTTAGTGAATGGAGGAGAATCCATTGATTCTGAAATCCTTTCATAAACTTCTGACCCTGACAACAAAAAATATACATGCTGAACCATATTTTCCCCTTTTATTAAACAATATTTTTCATCAGATTCTCACCTTTTTAAATTGAGTGATTGTTGATTTTAATCTTGAGGGATACTGATATGTATGTAAAGAATTTGATCATGTTTTCAAAATGTATCCTTTTTTAAGATGATAAACTTCACACACTAAGAAGGTTGTTTTGTTATATAAACTGCTCAAAAAAGTTTGGAAGTTGTTTTCAAGCCACAACATTTTTCAATATCTTGGAATATGTACATTCAGTGTTATATATCAGTGTGAAGCTGGTGTGTTCATCTTTACAATTTTAACCAATCCCTTGCTAGCTACAGTCCTCTGCTACATGCTTGAGAACATGAGGAAGTCACAATCTGAATGTACCAAAAATCAAGACTATTTAATGTTCAAAAGAACAACTTTTTTTGTCTGTTCAGCGAATTTTTACATTGACCAATATTAATTTTCGAGCACAAAATAGCTTCGATTTGGCACATTCAGATTGCGACCTTCCCATGTTCTCAAGAAAGTGGCCGAACACTGGAAGAAGTGATTGCTTTATAAAATTTGGTACCATTGTAAACATGAACACATCAGGTTTTTATTGAAATATAACACTGAATGAACATCAATTATTTGAAAATTTTGTAATTGAACCAAAAAATCCTTACTTTTTTTGAGCAGTTTATTATTGAGGAAAAAGGCCATTGTACACCTATTAAAAATGTCATTAAAATAGTTCAAAGAACCTTACTTTTAGTAAAAGAATCTTACTTTTAAGTTTTTGCAGTCTGATTGTCTTTTGTTTTGAATTTGTGTAATCCACGAATATAATTTCAGGGTATTAGGCAGCAAAAAACACACACTGTTTTACTGGCAGATAGACCTGTCAAATAGGGTCGGTTGCTTGTTGTTCCTAAAATGTAATCAAAATCTGCAAAATCAAGATTTTCTTTTTAACTTTGTGAAAAGCAAGATTTACCAAAATTTACCTATATCATTTTTATAAAAAATCCAAAAATAACAAGATCAGGGTCGGTCAGGCCTGTAAAATAGTGTGTGTTTATTAAGTGGATTTGGAGAACGGAAAAAGAAACCTTGTTCTACCCGCTAGACTGACCCAATTTTGTTATAAATCAGTAAACTAACAAAAAATAGATGCAAATGAATACCCACCAAAATATTCGGTTCTAAGGTTTGACCCACCCATTTTTTTTAGAAATCATTTTTTTTAAAAATATGCAAATGAAAATATTATTTCCAGGCTTTTTTTAAAAAACATGTTATTGTTTGAGATTTGGTATTTTTAGGTCGTCCGAAGAAAAAGAAAAAATTAAGTCGGTCCTCCTTGTCAAGGAGAAGAAGGAAAAACCTAGGACTCTAAAAAAAAAATTTCAATTTTATTTTCACATATTTTAATTTTCCAATTTTGTTTTCATTTTTTTTCAAATATTTTGTTTTCTTCATTTTTTTTTTTTAAATATATATTTTTTTTCAAATATTTTTTTCAAATATTTATTTTTTCAAATTTTTGTTTCAATTTTTTATTTTTTCAATTTTTTTTTGGAGCTATTTTAAGAATGTCCATTATGTACAAAAGTATAGGCCACTGAATACTTTAAATGGCTGTATCTTGCAAGTCGAGAACCGCGAAAAGCAATCGGACGACCTATGGGACTGCTGTCCCTATTTTTTACGATTATTTTCAAGAGAAAAAAAACAACAAAAAAAACCTCCAAACACCTGACCAGAGAGGTCCCTTTGCCTAGAACAGGGCACTTGTTTTGTCGCCTTCTATATTATTGAGAAGAAGGAAAAACCTAGGACTCTAAATTCCCAAATGACTTGTCGTACTCGAGTCCAGCTTTAATAAAATCTTTGCTGTGAACACGATGGCCAATATGGGATCAAACCCTTGACAAGGAGGACCGACTGAAATGTTTGTTTCAGTATTTGAAGGTGGGTGGATGGGTTCAGTATTTGAAGACGGGTGTATTGAGGGGATGTGTCTTTAATGTTTTGTAATGAGAACAGGTCTTGTTGTAATTGAACTGGAAAAATGAGTCAATTTCAATCTCAATGGGAAATTTTCATTTCTCCGAAGCAAGCAATTATGAAGAGTGGGTAATAAAAATGTTTCATAGATTTCTGGGTGCTGCGAAAACATCTTTTTTTTAAATTATGTTTTCTATAATACTTTAATAGGTAAGGGACAAATAGGCTGTGTCTCGATGAGTTGTTGAGGGACTGTTACTGTGAATAAATTGGGGAAAGGATACCTGTCTTACTCGACCTAGGCCTTGTGTTGTGGCCAGTCTTAGAATGAGATATCTGGTCGGAATGGATCTCATTGAAATATCAAAATTTTGGAAATAAGTGAAAATCATGGACAGGTCCGCAGTTGTCAAAAATGGCATTTTTGAGCAAATTGTTTGAAATTAGTGCGAAATTCATATTTGACATGGTAAACTTGGTAAAAAAATAGCAGTTTTGAGAAAATGTTGTAAATAAGTGAAAATTTCATATTTGACAGGTCCACAGTGGTAAAAAATTGCAGTTTTGAGCATTTTGTTGTTGTAAAAAATGTGAAAACATTCATCTTTGACACCTCTGCGGTTGTCCAAGATGAAACATTCATCTTGGACACCTCTGCAGTTGTCAAAAATTACACTTTTGAGCAATTTTGATGAAAGTTTTAGAATCATCTTGGACACTTTAGTGCTAAAAAAGACACTTTTGAGCAGATGTGTTTGAAAAAAGTAAAATTTTAATTTTGGACAGGTCCGAAGTAGTCAATAATGACACTTTTGAGCAAAAAGTTGGTAGCATTAAAAAATAATTCCTTGATTGATTTCCTTTTACCCTATAGAGGGGTTCGGAATTCCAGACTTTTTTAGCATTAATGACCTCCGGAAATCCAGATCAATTTTATTTGGCAAAAATTGTACCTATAGAGGGGTTCGGAATTCCAGACTTTTTTAGCATTAATGACCTCCGGAAATCCAGATCAATTTTATTTGGCAACAATTATACCTATAGAGGGGTTCGGAATTCCAGACTTTTTTAGCATTAATGATCTCCGGAAATAAAATTGTACCTATAGAGGGGTTCGGAATTCCAGACTTTTTTAGCATAAATGACCTCCGGAAATCCAGATCAATTTTATTTGGCAACAATTATACCTATAGAGGGGTTCGGAATTCCAGACTTTTTTAGCATTAATGATCTCCGGAAATCCAGATAAATTTTATTTGGCAAAAATTATACCTATAGAGGGGTTCGGAATTCCAGCTTTTTACTCCGCCAAATTTGACCGGAAATCCAGACTTTTAAACCGATAGAGCTCGGAAATCCAAACAATTTTGCATTTTAAAAATTACCCCTCTATAGGGGGTGTGCATATATATTCTGGAATAGCCCATTCCTGCAAACCAACCAAAAATATAAGGTCAAGGCAAAATTTTCGAGATACGCATCGTCAAAGATACACATGTTTGTAAAGTGCCCAGGCCTAGTCCAGGTTTATGCGTTTCTATTCAATTATTGAAATCTCTAAAATGACTCAAAAATCATCCAAAATTGGTCAGAAGAAGAGTATTTGCACTGATAATGTTTGATTATCTTCATCTTTTAATCATCTGATAAACATTTTAGCCAAACAAACTTCTTTTGGAGCATTTTCATAGTATGCACTTAGACCAGGGCAACCCTAACGAATTCAACAGGCCTTTCGTGGGCTGCTCTATCATTTATTTAGTGGTGTGGATCCTTATTTAGTTGAAACAAACAACAGTCATATATTTTTTAACTTTTAACTTTTTATTTAATTCACCTTTTTCATTGGCGGAGCCGTGGCCGAGGGGGTGGGGGGCGGGGGCACGTGACCCCACCGGGTTTATTCAGTTGAAACAAACAACATTCATATATTTTTAACTTTTTATTTTATTCACCTTTTTCTTTTTCATTGGCGGAGCCGGGGCCGGGGGGGGGGGGGGGGGGCACGTGACCCCACCCGGGTTTATTTAGTTGAAACAAACAACAGTCATATATTTTTAACTTTTAACTTTTTATTTTATTCACCTTTTTCATTGGCGGAGCCGGGGTGGGGGGGGGCACGTGACCCCACCGGGTTGATTTAGTTGAAACAAACAAACCCCACCCGGGTTTATTTAGTTGAAACAAACAACAGTCATATATTTTTAACTTTTTATTTTATTCACCTTTTACATTGGCGGAGCCGTGGCCTGGGGGGGGGGGGAGGGGGCACGTGACCCCACCGGGTTTATTTAGTTGAAACAAACAACAGTCATATATGTTTAACTTTTTATTTTATTCACCTTTTTCTTTTTCATTGGCGGAGCCGGGGCCGGGGGGGGGGGGAGCACGTGACCCCCACCCGGGTTTATTTAGTTGAAACAAACAACAGTCATATATTTTTAACTTTTAACTTTTTATTTTATTCACCTTTTTCTTTTTCATTGGCGGGTTTATTTAGTTGAAACAAACAACAGTCATATATTTTTAACTTTTTATTTTATTCACCTTTTACATTGGCGGAGCCGTGGCCTGGGGGGGGGGGGGGCACGTGACCCCCACCCGGGTTTATTTAGTTGAAACAAACAACAGTCATATATTTTTAACTTTTTATTTTATTCACCTTTTTCATTGGCGGAGCCGGGGCCGGGGGAGGGGGCACGTGACCCCACCCGGGTTTATCTAGTTGAAACAAACAACAGTCATATATTTTTAACTTTTTATTTTATTCACCTTTTACATTGGCGGAGCCGTGGCCTGGGGGAGGGAGGGGGCACGTGACCCCACCGGGTTTATTTAGTTGAAACAAACAACAGTCATATATCATTTTAATTTTAAATTTTATTCACCTTTTCATTGGCGGAGCCGGGCCGGGGGAGGGGGAACGTGACCCCCCTCCCCCCCCCCCCCGGGTCCTTGGCACCAACAAAAGAAAGGAGAAGAAAAGGAAAGAAAAAGGAAGAAAAAAGAGAGATTAGTAGAGGGTATAGAGTTCTTTTTTGTTACATAGTAAGTTTCCATGCCCCCACCCCTTATTTTGTACGTTCCCGGCACATATCCCGGCATATCAAGGCATGGCGTAGCCAGAGGGTTAAGAAGGGTCGACCTCTCCTTCTCCCCTGTCCCCCAATTTTGCCATTGTCGCCTCAATTTTGATAAGAGAAATCATAATTAATAGTTAACTAATTCCGTTCAATATACAAAGATAGCATTTTTTCGTTGTATGTGCCCCTTCTCCCAAAAATAAATTCATTCCAAATTAAGAAGATCGTTTGAAGCCAAAATGTACCTCAATCTTAGCAAAACCGGGTAAAATAGCAAAACATTTAATAATAAAAGCAGTGTCATAAGGCCAAAAGATATCTCAAATATCGCAAATAAGTAGTAAAGAAGCCAGTGGTTTTCGTAAAAAAAATGAATAAAAAAAAATGTAATAGAAGCAAAATTGTATATCAATCTTGGCAAAATGAATGTCAATTGCGTGGTTGGTATCTCAATCGCGGCACAATTTATGTAAATAGCCCCCAAATTCGTGTATGTCAACGCGCGAGCTTTCGAGCTTTTAAACCTGAGACTAATATACCTAAATTAGTCTCAGTTTTAAACCATCTATACTTAAATCAAGAATATAGGCCTATATACATGTATGCTCAACTTCTTTCGTGTATTGATTAAAAAACAAAATATTTATTTGAAATAAAGAGGTTGCTTTTCGATAAATCCATATCTGGGTATCGATTTCACTCGGATTTGGAAGATAGAGATATATGGGGACAACATGACACGGACCGGAGACACGGAGGAGATAAGAGAAATAAGGAAGAACGAAGATTCATCATAGATGACGGAATTAGGAATGGTCACAGTGTGTTTTGATTTATAGGAGAAGAGAAGTACACAACTATTTTGGAAAACGACTTTAATAACAATAACAATGATTGACAATACTAATTAGCTACAATTTCCAATATAAAATTTAAACTTTCCACGCGGCTATTAATCATGTTAATAGTTTTACCATTATACAAAACAGATTTTTCAAAAACCTTTCCGAACTTTCAAAGTCTATGAATTACCGAACCTAAACAAGGGCATGTTTGTACTTATTTCAAAGCATTTCGCACGGTGATTCCAAATATGGTATAATTAAATGTTATGAAATAAATTTGTGAAATTTTGAAATGACTTCTGTAGCTGTCTGCCGCGTGGAAAGTGTTAACATGCATTATCATGATTAATACAATTATTGCATTGTAATACCTGTAAAAGTGGAACATTTTCGCGCTACATTTTTTCACCACGCGCTAAAATCAGCAAGCGCGAATACGCGATAATGAATAGGCCTACATATTAGTATAGGTCTACGCAAAATTGTTCAAAAGTGCGAAAATGCCCACTTTTACAGAAGTAGGCCTATGCTATTGTATCCAGTATAATTATTACAGTCAGGCCCGTAAGCAAGATTTGTTTAGGGGGAGGGGCGTATTTTCCGGAAAAGGTACATTGGTACCAAAAAACTCGTAAAAGGTTGCCCCCAATTTTTTTAGTCATCTCAGACAATTTTGAGGGGGGGGGGGGGAGGACATGTTTTAGTCCAAAACGGCCCGAAAAAAAAGCTTTACACAACGGGAAATGGGCCGTTTTTCGGAAAATTGGGGTGAGTGGGGGCGTTTTTACAAAAAAAAAGGTACATTTGTAACCAAAAAAGGTACATTGGTACAAAAAAAAGGTACATTGGTACAAAAAAAGGTACATTGGTACAAAAAAAGGTACATTGGTACAAAAAAAAAGGATTTTTTTCAGATTTTGGGGGGGGGGAGGGGGAGCGTCCGCCACCCCCCCCCCCCCCCCCCCCTAATTACGGGTCTGATTACAGTCAAGTTAGCACACATTTTATGCAGCGTGTCCGTAAGTGCTCGCCAACGAGACAACATTTCAACCAATAGTTGCCAATGGACCACGCGACGTGGATCACGGACACGGTAACTGTGGGGAGATCAAATCTCAAGATGATGGAAATCAATGTATACGGTAGGTGCCCGGAAAAGGTAATGCATATAATGGTAGGTATCCTCATCTTGTTGTTATGTAAAAACGTTGACCAGAGCATATTCAATAATCTGTAACAAGATCACAAAATAAATTATTAATATTTAAAGATGTTCAACGATGATATTTGTCATAACATATTTCTCAATACTAGTACACCAGTTTAGGCTATGATTCTAAAATATTATTTTATGAAACAAAATCGAATACTTACCTCATGTCTTTACATTTCGGCTTGGTTATATGATTGCGAGCGTATAGCGAGCAGGAAATTTGGCATCGTTTGAATGTATGAGTTTTAAAGCCTTTTTTAGAGCGAAATATCAAAATGGTTCCCCAAAAAGGCTATATTTATGACCCCTTGGAAAACCCCAAACGACTGCTTTAACTGGAAGAACAGAGCTCAAAACTATCGGCTAAAAGCCTGTTGTGATAATAAACATTTATAATTTATTATCTTAGAGTGTATAAAGTTAATTGTATGCAAATGACTTCGCTATGTTCACTGAATAGTATACATATTCATGAGTGTATGGTTGTGACCAAATAAGGTATCATTTATGAATCCATATCATGTTTACGTAACTTGTTGGCCAATCAGAGCGCGCCACGCCCTGGGCGATTTATTTCCAAAACCCGGAGGTGCGCGTTTGGACTTCACTGCCGGGATGAGTTCCTTCGTAGCAGCGATGTAAAATATTTTAAAATGTTTAAACTATGATTATCGTTTGACTTGATGATTTAACTGTATTTTTAATAAATGAGGAGTAAAGTCTACAATCGTGATGTTTCCAGTGAGCCTTATTGTAATTATTCTCCGCTCGGGTAATTACTTAGTGATTTTAACCACGTCTTACCTGTTTAGTTATTATTTTATTTGAAAATTTGAGATGTGGGTGTGTGGGGGGGGGGGGGGGGAGCGGTAAGGACCAATTTGAGGAGGGTGTGTTTATATTTAAGTTGTTGTTTAGTTTATTTTTCGGATGTTTTTTTTATTTGTTTGTCAAATTGTACTCTAATACTATTTGATTTTTAACCGTTGACTCTTTCTGATATTGTTTTTTCTAGTTGAAATGAATTGTGTGTAGTTGTGTAAAAAACAATTGTGCAGCGTTTTTCGAAGAACTGAGTCACTGTAAAAGTTTGAGAAAAGGAAAATCTGCCGATATTTTTAATAAAAACTAAATAAAATAATGTGTAGGGGAAAAAATGATTTTACGATTTCCTGCATTTTAGACGCTGTATTTTTGTCATTTCAAAACCAATGCGCGCGCAAGCTTTGAGACAAACTTATTTTTTGTTTGGCCAAAACAAAACCACTTCAAAAAGTTTGAAAACACGAGACAGCATGGTAATAATAATATGATACAAGTACATGTTGAGATCTCAACGATGTTATTTTGTTGCTGTTACCCCAACTAAATCTTCCCTCCGGTGTGCATTTTATTCCCAGTTGAATATCACAGTTCCACGTGGAGAAATAAAAGGGAGTAATGACCATAAATACATGCGCGGTACTAATTTGCAGGCAACTCGAGATCGCAACAATATTATTTCGTTGCTGTTACCTCAACTAATCGTCCCTTTGGTGTACATTTTATTCCCAGTTGAATAATCACAGTTCCACGTGGAGAAATAAAAGGGAGTAATGACCATAAATACATGGGCGGTGCTAATTTGCATGCAACATACATTACATCGCGATCGGTCCAATTATTGCTACTTGTACTAGGGCCGTAGGCATAACAAACAGTGACAGGTGAATGTGCCTCCCATTATCCCATACACGTTCAGATGGAATTTTAAGAAAATATTGCTGTCTGAATTGCTTTAGCGCCGGGGGCTTTTTCCATCGCAGATGGTATTATTCTATTTTGTGACCCCCGGTCAAGGACACTTTCATGCAGCCATTTTATCACAGCTTTAGAGTGCTGTGTTCAAGCTCATCCTATCTTTAGCACTTGTGACCTCCCACCAAGCCACCTCTTACAATAAACTACTGTAATGAAAATATCCATCCTAGATTTTCTTCTAATAATGTTCCTGATTGGTTCTCTGACTGGTATAATAGTAGTGCTGGTCACACTCTAATGCACTCTCCCAGTGCCTGTTGATGGTGTATGGGCTCCACATGTATAATAGCTATGCATGTACATGTATATAATACAGTCTCACATGTGTAAAGTGAAACAGCAATATTGGAAAAGTAGTGATGGCACATTGACTACCGTTATTGTTCTCAATTGTCACCACTGTGGTGTCAGGAAGAGAATGTTTTGAAATCCTGTTGGGGGCGCTGTGACCACCGCAAGTACAGATGTTGTTATCGCTATTGCCTCCCGAATGTGTGGCATCGTCGTCTGCATAATAATCTGAGTCCATGGAATCGGGCACTGCCGACTGGAACAGGTACCTCTTTGTGTGGTTACAGTACGGTGAGTTGCCAGCACAGCTGCTGTGATCACCGAGGGACTGCCGACTGCTCCTTGGCGAGTGCTTCCTGAGAAGTGGGGACTCTCCACAGGTGCACTTGGAATGTTTGCTATGAGTGTGTCCATTGGATTTTCTGCTCAGTGAAGAGTTGCGTGAGGTTTTGGTCATCAAGGCACGTTCTTTCATGCTGCCATGACGATTGGAATCCCTGAAACTGTTGGTGATAAAACTGTTGCCATG